>SJXQ01011787.1:2210-123200 GCA_006408695.1 Aepyceros melampus | reverse complement strand
TGCCGACACCCCACACGGTGCGGATACTGGTCCTGCTGGGGCAGGTGGCAACCACAGCAGAGCTTTTACACCAGCCTTGGGCCCTGGCGCTCAACAAAGCCTTGCAGTTCCTTCCACTCCCCTTGCCACCTTACTAAGTCAGTGTAGCGTCCTGTGCCAGGCCTGTGGGCAGGTTGACATCTGGGCCAGGAACCCAAGGACTCACCTAGCTCTCACTAGACTGCAGTCAGCATTACAGTGATGGCGAGGAAGATGTTGAAGTTCAGGCAGAGAGCGCGGGTCCCGTGCTCAGGGCTTCTGGGGCCCTTCAAAGCCTTGGTAGGCCGCAGCCTGAACCAAGGCCCCAACAGACTGAGGTGAAGCGATACTTGGTGGAGTGCCGCAGGAGAGGAGGTGGAAAAGTCTCTCAGACTGCCAGGAAGCCCTGTCGCAATCTCTTTTGTGAGCAGAATACCGAGCTCTGGCTTTGAGACCTGGGATCCTGAGAGGCAGTCGCTACTGTGTGGATTTATCGCTGGGCTTTCTATTTGGTTCCATTGATCTATATTGCTGTCTTTGTGCCAGTATCATACGATCTTGATGACTGTGGCTTTGTAGTAGGGCCTGAAGTCAGGCAGGTTAATTCCTCCAGTTCCATTCTTCTTTCTCAAGATTGCTTTGGCTATTCAAGGCTTTTTGTATTTCCATACAGATTGTGAAATTATTTGTTCTAGCTCTGTGAAAAATACCATTGGTAGCTTGATAGGGATTGTATTAAATCTATAGATTGCTTTGGGTAGTATACTCATTTTCACTATATTGATTCTTCCAATCCACGAACATGGTATCTTTCTCCATCTATTAGTGTCCTCTTTGATTTCTTTCACCAGTGTTTTATAGTTTTCTATATATAGGTCTTTGTTTCTTTAGGTAGATATATTCCTAAGTATTTTATTCTTTTCGTTGCAATGGTGAATGGAATTGTTTCCTTGATTTCTCTTTCTATTTTCTCATTATTAGTGTATAGGAATGCAAGGGACTTCTGTGTGTTGATTTTATATCCTGCAACTTTACTATATTCATTGATTAGCTCTAGTAATTTTCTGGTGGAGTGTTTAGGGTTTTCTATGTAAAGGATCATGTCATCTGCAAACACTGAGAGTTTTACTTCTTTTCCAATTTGGATTCTTTTTATTTCTTTTTCTGCTCTGATTGCTGTGGCCAAAACTTCCAAAACTATATTGAATAGTAGTGGTGAGAGTGAGCACCCTTGTCTTGTTCCTGACTTTAGGGGAAATGTTTTCAATATTTCACCATTGAGGATAATGTTTGCTGTGGGTTTATCATATATAGCTTTTATTATGTTGAGTTATGTTCCTTCTATTCCTGCTTTCTGGAGGGTTTTTTTTTTATCATAAATGGATATTGAATTTTGTCAAAGACTTTCTCTGCATCTATTGAGGTAATCATATGGTTTTTATTTTTCAATTTGTTAATGTGGTATATTACATTGATTGATTTGTGGATATTGAAGAATCCTTGCATCCCTGGGATAAAGCCCACTTGGTCATGGTGTATGATCTTTTTAATGTGTTGTTGGATTCTGATTGCTAGAATTTTGTTAAGGATTTTTGCATCTATGTTCATCAGTGATATTGGCCTGTAGTTTTCTGTTTTTTGTGGCATCTTTGTCAGGTTTTGGTATTAGGGTGATGGTGGCCTCATAGAATGAGTTTAGAAGTTTACCTTCCTCTGAAATTATCTGGAAGAGTTTGAGTAGGATAAGTGTTAGCTTTTGTCTAAATTTTTGGTAGAATTCAGCTTTGAAGCCGTCTGGACCTGGGCTTTTGTTTGCTGGAAGATTTCTGATTACAGTTTCAATTTCTGTGCTTGTGATGGGTCTGTTAAGCTTTTCTATTTCTTCCTGGTTCAGTTTTGGGAAGTTGTACTTTTCTAAGAATGTGTCCATTTCTTCCAAGTTGTCCATTTTATTGGCATAAAATTGCTGATAGTAGTCTCTTATGATCCTTTGTCTTTCTGTGTTGTCTGTTGTGATCTCTCCATTTTCATTTCTAATTTTATTGATTTGATTTTTCTCCCTTTGTTTCTTAATGAGTCTGGCTAATGGTTTATCAATTTTATTTATCCTCTTAAGGAACCATCTTTTGCTTTGTTGATTTTTGCTATGGTCTCTTTTGTTTCTTTTGCATTTATTTCTGCCCTACTTCTTAAGATTTCTTTCCTTCTACTAGCCCAGGGGTTCTTCATTTCTTCCTTTTCTAGTTGCTTTAGGTGTAGAGTTAGGTTATGTATTGGACTTTTTTTTCCTGTTTCTTAAAGTATGCCTGTATTGCTATGAACCTTTCCCTTAGCACTGCTTTTACAGTGTCCCACAGGTTTTGGGTTGTTGTGTTTTCATTTTCATTCATTTCTATGCATACTTTGATTTCTTTTTTGATTTCTTCTGTGATTTGTTGGTTATTCAGCAGCATGTTTTTCAGCCTCCATATGTTGGATTTTTTTTTTTTTTAACAGTTTTTATCCTGTAATGGAGATCTAATCTTACTGCATTGTGGTCAGAAAAGATGCTTGGAATGATTTCAACTTTTTTGAATTTACCAAAGCTAGATTTATGGCCCAGGATGTGACCTATCCTGGAGAAGGTTCCGTGTGTGCTTGAGAAAAAGGTGAAATTCATTGTTTTTTGGGGAAATGTCCAGTACTCTTGCCTGGAAAATCCCATGGATGGAGGAGCCTGGAAGGCTGCAGTCCATGGGGTTGGACACGACTGAGTGACTTCACTTTCACTTTTCACTTTCATGCATTGGAGAAGGAAATGGCAACCCACTCCAGTGTTCTTGCCTGGAGAATCCCAGGGATGGGGGAGCCTGGTAGGCTGCTGTCTATGGGGTCGCACAGAGTTGGACACGACTGAAATGACTTAGCAGCAGCAGCAGTCCTATAGATATCAATTAGGTCTAACTGGCTTATTGTATCATTTAAAGTTTGTGTTTTCTTGTTAATTTTCTGTTTAGTTGGTCTATCCATAGGTGTGAGTGGGGTATTAAAGTCTCCCACTATTATTATGTTATTGTTAATTTCCCCTTTCATACTGTTAGCATTTGTCTTACATATTGTGGTGCTGCTATGTTGGGTGCATATGTATTTATAATTGTTACATCTTCTTCTTGGATTGATCCTTTGATCATTATGTAGTGTCCTTCTTTGTCTCTTTTCACAGCCTTTATTTTAAAGTCTATTTTATCTGATATGAGTATTGCTATTCCTGCTTTCTTTTAGTCTCTATTTGCATGGAATATGTTTTTCCAGCCCTTCACTTTCAGTCTGTATATGTCCCTTATTTTGAGGTGGGTCTCTTATAGACAATATATATAGGGGTCTAGTTTTTGGATCCATTCAGCCAGTCTTTGTCTTTTGGTTGGGGCATTCAACCCATTTACATTTAAGGTAATTATTGATAAGTATAATCCCATTGCCATTTACTTTGTTGTTTTGGGTTCGCGTTTATACACCCTTTCTGTGTTTCCTGTCTAGAGAAGATCCTTTAGCACATGTTGGAGAGCTGGTTTGGTGGTGCTGAATTCTGTCAGCTTTTGCTTGTCTGTAAAGCTTTTGATTTCTCCTTCATATTTGAATGAGATCCTTGCTGGGTACAGTAATATGGGCTGTAGGTTATTTTCTTTCATCACTTTAAGCATGTCCTGCCATTCCCTCCTGGCCTGAAGAGTTTCTATTGAAAGATAAGCTGTTATCATAATAGGAATCCCCTTGTGTGTTATTTGTTGTTTTTCCCTTGCTGCTTTTAATATTTGTTCTTTGTGCTTGATCTTTGTTAATTTGATTAACATGTGTCTTGGGGTGTTTTGCCTTGGGTTTATCCTGTTTGGGACTCTTTGGGTTTCTTGGACTTGGGTGATTATTTCCTTCCCCATTTTAGGGAAGTTTTCAACTATTATCTCCTCAAGTATGTTTTCATGGTCTTTCTTTTTGTCTTCTTCTTCTGGGACTCCTATGATTCGAATGTTGGGGCATTTAACACTGTCCCAGAGGTCTCTGAGATTTTCATTTCTTTTAATTCTTTTCCCCTCTCTGTTTCATTTATTTCTACCATTCCACTTCTACCTCACTTATTCTACCTTCTGCCTCCATTATTCTACTGTTGGTTCTTTCCAGAGTGTTTTTGATCTCATTTATTGCATTATTCATTGTATATTGACTCTTTTTTATTTCTTCTAGGTCCTTGTTAAACCTTTCTTGCATCTTCTCAATCCTTGTCTCCAGGCTATTTACCTGTAACTCCATTTTTGTTTTCAAGATTTTGGATCATTTTCACTATCATTATTCAGATTTCTTTATCAGGTAGATTCCCTATAGAGGACATTTTAATTTTATTTTCCATCAAGAGATAATCTGTATTCAAAAAATTCATGGATCCAGAATCCATTTCTTTTAATGAAAGATTAACTATAATAAACTTATAGCTACAGAAAATTATAGTTCTACAGAGTAATTGTTGACACTGTTGATAGGTTGTTGCTGAGCCGTGAAAGATGTAGGGATTCTTGGACTCCAGAGGAGAGGAACTCAATCCAGGGCCAGTGACGAGCTTGATCGCTCAGAGTTTTTATGAGATAAAGTTTCATTAAAGTATAAAAGAGATAGAGAAATCTTCTGACATAGACATCAGAAGGGTGCCCCTCTGCTAGCCTTTAGCAGTGTGTTATATATCTCTCAGCAAGCTATTAATTCAGTTCAATTCAATTCAGTTCAGTCACTCAGTCCTGTCTGACTCTTTGCAACACCATGGATTGCAGCACACCAGGCCTCCCTGTCCATCACTAACTCCCAAAGCTTGCTCAAATTCATGTCTATAGAGTTGGTGATGCCATCCAACCATCTTATCTTCTGTTGTCCTCTTCTCCTCCCACTGCTGCTCTTTCCAGCATCAGGATCTTTTCAAATGAGTCAGTTCTTCGCATCAGGTGGCCAAAGTATTGGAGTTTAAGCTTCAGCATCAGTCTCTCCAATGAATATTCAGAACTGATTTCCTTTAGGATGGACTGGTTGGATCTCCTTGCCACTCTCAACACCACACTTCAAATGCATCACTTGTTTGATGCTCAGCTTTCTTTATGGTCCACTCTCACATCCATACATGACTACTGGAAAAACCATACCTTTGACTAGGTGGACCTTCGTTGGCAAAGTAATGTCTCTGCTTTTTAATGTGCTATCTAGGTTGGTCATAACTTTTCTTCCAATGAACATGCATCTTTTAATTTCATGGCTGCAGTCACCACCTGCAGTGATTTTAGAGTCCAAGAAAATAAAGTCTGACACTGTTTCCCCATCTATTTCCCATGAAGTGATGGGACCAGATGCCATGATCTTCATTTTCTGAATGTTGAGCTTTAAGCCAGCTTTTTCAATCTCCTCATTCACTTTCATCAAGAGGCTCTTTAGTTCTTCTTCACTTTCTGCAATAAGGGTGGTGTCATCTGCATATCTGAGGTTATTGATATTTCTCCTGGCAATCTTGATTCCAGCTTGTGCTTCCTCCAGCCCAGTGTTTCTCATGATGTACTCTGCATATAAGATAAATAAGTTGGGGGACAATATATAGCCTTGATGTACTCCTTTCTGCATTTGGAATCAGTCTGTTGTTCCATGTCCAATTCTAACTGTTACTTCCTGACCTGCATAGAGATTTCTCAAGAAGCAGGTCAGGTGGTCTGGTATTCCCATCTCTTTCAGAATTTCTGAAAATTTGTTGTGATCCACAGTCAAAGGCTTTGACATAGTCAATAAAACAGAAATAGATGTTTTTCTGGAAATCTCTTGCTTTTTCTGTGATGCAACAGATGTTAGCATTTTGATCTCTGGTTCCTCTGCCTTTTCTAAAGGCAACTTGAACATCATTGAAATTCACATTTCACGTACTGCTGAAGCCTGGCTTGGAGAATTTTGAGCATTACTTTGTTAGTGTGTGAGATGAGTGCAATTGTGCAGTAATTTGAGCATTCTTTGGCATTGCCTTTCTTTGGGATTGAAATGAAAACTGACCTCGTGGCCATGCCTAAGTTTTTCCAAATTTGCTGACTATTGAGTGCAGCACTTTCACAGCATCATCTTTTAGGATTTGAAGTAGATCAGCTGGAATCTATCACCTGCACTAGCTTTGTTTGTAGTGATCCTTCCTAAGGCCCACTTGACTTTGGACTCCACGTTGTCTGGCTTTAGGTGAATGATAATACCATCGTGATTATCTGGGTTGTGAAGATCTTTTTTGTATAGTTCTTCTGTGTATTCTTGCCATCTCTTCTTAATATCTTTTGCTTCTGTTAAGTAAGTAAGTAAGTAAAGTTACTCAGTCGTGTCCGACTCTTTGTGACCCCATGGACTGCAGCCCACCGGGCTCCTCAGTCCATGAGATTCTCCAAGCAAGAATACTGGAGTGGGTTGCCATTTCCTTCTGTTAAGTCCATACCATTTCTGTCCTTTAATATGCCTATTTTTGCATGAAGTTTTCCCTTGGTATCTCTAATTTTCTTGAAGAGATCTCTAGTCTTTCCCATTCTACTCTTTTCCTCTATTTGTTTGTATTGATCACTGAAGAAAGCTTTCTTATCTCTCTTTGCTATTGTTTGGAACTCTGAATTCAAATGGGTATATCTTTCCTTTTCTCTTTTGCCTTTCACTTCTCTTCTTTCTTCAGCTATTTGTAAGGCCTCCTCAGGCAACCATTTTGTCTTTTTGCATTTCTTTTTCTTGGGAATGATCTTGATCACTGCCTCCTGTACAATGTCATGAACCTCCGTCCATAGTTCTTTAGTCATTCTAACAGATCTAATCCTTTAAATCTATTTGTCACTTTCACTATATAATCGTAAGGGATTTGATTTAGATCATGCCTGAATGGTCTTCCCTCCTTTCTTCAATTTAAGTCTGAATTTGGCAATAAGGAGTTCATGATCTGAGGCACAGTCAGCTCCCAGTCTTGTTTTTGCTGTATAGTGCTTCTCCATCTTTGGTTGCAAAGAATATAATCAATCTGATTTCAGTGTTGACCATCTGGTGATGTCCATGTGTAGAGTCTTCTCTTGTGTGGTTCAGTTCAGTTCAGTTCAGTTGCTCAGTCATGTTCGACTCTTTGCGACCCCATGAATCGCAGCATGCCAGGCTCCCTGTCCATCACCAACTCCCGGAGTTCACTCAGAGTCACGCCCATTGAGTCAGTGATGCCATCCAGCCATCTCATCCTCGGTCGTCCCCTTCTCCTCCTGCCCAAATCCCTCCCAGCATCAGAGTCTTTTCCAATGAGTCAAATCTTCGCATCAGGTGGCCAAAGTACTGGAGTTTCAGCTTCAGCATCATTCCTTCCAAAGAAATCCCAGGGTTGATCTCCTTCAGAATGGACTGATTGGATCTCCTTGCAGTCCAAGGGACTCTCAAGAGTCTTCTCCAACACCACGCTTCAAAAGCATCAATTCTTCGGCGCTCAGCCTTCTTCACAGTCCAACTCTCACATCCATACATGACCACAGGAAAAACCATAGCCTTGACTAGACGGACCTTAGTCTGCAAAGTAATGTCTCTGCTTTTGAACATGCTATCTAGGTTGCTCATAACTTTTCTTCCATGGAGTAAGCGTCTTTTAATTTCATGGCTGCAATCACCATCTGCAGTGATTTTGGAGCCCAAAAAAATTAAGTCTGACACTGTTTCCACTATTTCCCCATCTATTTCCCATGAAGTGATGGGACCAGATGCCATGATCTTTGTTTTCTGAATGTTGAGCTTTAAGCCAACTTTTTCACTCTCCTCTTTCACTTTCATCAAGAGGCTTTTTAGTTCCTCTTCACTTTCTGCCATAAGGGTGGTGTCATCTGCATATCTGAGGTTATTGGAAGAGAGTTTTTACTATGACCAGTGTGTTCTCTTGACAAAAGTCTATTAGTCTTTGCCCTTTTCATTCTGTACTCCAAGGCCAAATTTGCCTGTTACTCAAGGTGTTTCTTAACTTCCTACTTTTGCATTCCAGTCCCCTATATTGAAAAGGACATCTTTTTGGGGTGTTAGTTCAAAGACGTTAGTTCAAAAAGGTCTTGTAGGTCTTCATAGAACCACTCAATTTCAGCTTCTTCAGCATTACTGTTTGGGGCCTAGACTTGGATTACTGTGATATTGAATGCTTTGCCTTGGAATGAACAGAGATCATTCTGTCATTTTTGAGAATGCATCCAAGTACTGCATTTTGGACTCTTTTGTTTACTATGATGGCTACTCCATTTCTTCTAAGGTATTCTTTCCTACAGTAGTAGATGTAATGGTCATCTGAATTAAATTCACCCATTCCAGTCCATTTTAGTTCAATGATTCATAAAATGTCAATGTTCACTCTTGCCATCTCCTGTATAAGCACTTCCAATTTGCCTTGATTCATGGACCTAACATTCCAGGTTCCTATGCAATATTGCTCTTTACAATATAAGACTTTACTTCCATCACCAGTCACACCCACAATTGGGTGTTGTTTTTGCTTTGGCTCCATCTCTTCTTTCTTTCTAAGGTTATTTCTCCACTGATCTCCAGTAGCATATTGGGCACCTACTGACTTGGGGAGTTCCTCTTTCAGTATCCTATCATTTTGCCTTTTCATACTGTTCATGGGGTTCTCAAGGTAAGAATACAGAAGTGGTTTGCCATTCCCTTCTCCAATGGGCCACATTTTGTCAGAACTCTCCACCATGTCCCATCTGCCTTAGGTGGCCCTACACAGCATGGCTTATAGTTTCATTGAATTAGACAAGGCTGTGATCCATGTCAGTTTTCATTCCAATCCCAAAGAAAGGCAATGCCAAAGAATGCTCAAACTACCAGACAACTGCACTCATCTCACATGCTAGTAAAGTAATGCTCAAAAGTCTCCAAGCCAGGCTTCAGCAACATGTGAACTGTGAACTTCCAGATGTTCAAGCTGGTTTTAGAAAAGGCAGAGGAACCAGAGATCAAATTGCCAACATCTGCTGGATCATGGAAAAAGCAAGAGAGTTCCAGAAAAACATCTACTTCTGCTTTACTGACTATGCCAAAGCTGTTGACTGTATGAATCACAATAAACTGCGGGAAATTCTGAAAGAGATGGGAATAACAGACCACCTGATCTGCCTCTTGAGAAATCTCTTTGCAGGTCAGGAAGCAACAGTTAGAACTGGACATGGAACACAGACTGGTTCCAAACAGGAAAAGGAGTACGTCAAGGCTGTATATTGTCACCCTGCTTATTTAACTTATATGCAGAGTACACCATGAGAAATGTTGGGTTGGAAGAAGCACAAGCTGGAATCAAGATTGCTGGGGGAAATATCAATAACCTCAGATATGCAGATGACACCACCCCTATTGCAGAAAGTGAAGAGGAACTAAAAAGCCTCTTGATGAAAGTGAAAGAGGAGAGTGAAAAAGTTGGCTTAAAGCTCAACATTCAGAAAACGAAGATCATGGCATCTGGTCCCATCATTTCATGGGAGATAGATGGGGAAATAGTGGAAACAGTGTTAGACTTTATTTTGGGGGGCTCCAAAATCACTGCCGACGGTGATTTTAGCCACAAAATTAAAAGACGCTTACTCCTTGGAAGGAAAGTTATGAGCAACCTAGATAGCATGTTGAAAAGCAGAGACATTACTTTGCCAACAAAGGTCCATTTTGTCAAGCCTATGGTTTTTCCGGTGGTCATGTATAGATGTGAGAGTTGGACTGTGAAGAAAGCTGAGCACCAAAGAATTGATGCTTTTGAAGCGTGGTGTTGGAGAAGACTCTTGAGAGTCCCTTGGATTGCAAGGAGATCCAACCAGTCCATTCTGAAGGAGATCAGCCCTGGGATTTCTTTGGAAGGAATGATGCTGAAGCTGAAACTCCAGTACTTTGGCCACCTCATGCAAAGATTTGACTCATTGGAAAAGACTCTGATGCTGGGAGGGATTGGGGCAGGAGGAGAAAGGGACGACCGAGGATGAGATGGCTGGATGGCATCACCAATTCAATGGACATGAGTTTGAGTGAACTCCAGGAGTTGGTGATGGACAGGGAGGCCTGGCGTGCTGAGATTCATGGGGTCACAATGAGTCAGACACGACTCAGCGACTGAACTGAACTGAACTGAACTCCATTTGTTGGAGAGGGGGGTGGTTTTCACATCTTCAGAATATCTCAGGATATATGCATCCCCTACTATTTATTACCTAGAACTTCAGAGAGGAGCTAAAGCAGAGGACATTGGCGGAATCCTGTCATGGGACAGCCTCATGGGGTCCTGCTCAGTTACACGTCCTCTCATTTGTAAAATGAGGAAGCAAAGATGATGGACTGAGTCTGAGGAAACTAGGTTGGAGTCCTGGTTCTATTTAGTAGCTGTGTGACCTAGGGTGAGAGACCTAACCTCTCTGTGCCTCAGTTTCATCATCTATAAAGCAGGGAAACCTAACCATTCATAGGGTTCTTGTGAGATGTTGATACAAAGGCCCCAGCACCTGGCCCATCATAGCTCAAGCTGCCACCAAATGTCTATAACTGGTAATTACTCTCTGTACCGCAGGTCCATCTAGGAGAGCAGTCTCTCTGCAGGGCCATTGTGAAGAAAGGCTGTGTGTACTGTACCAGGAGAAGGATTTGTGAAGTGAAAATATCTCCTGCCATATCAATAAACAAGAAATTTCACAGCCATCAGTGATTATTCTGCCAGAGCCCCATGAACATACAGGTCTTACCAAAATCAAAGCCAGCCCTGTGTGCTGGTTCCCCGGGCTCAGCTGAGACCTGATTTTCCTCCCATCTTTTCCTCATTTGCTGAGAATCCCCTGAGAATGGGTTAGGGGGACATGGGCAGAGAATGGGAAGAGAGAAGCAGCCGCTCAGCTCCAAGCACCCTCCTCTAGAGGCAATGCCTACGACGCCAGAGCTCCTGAGACTTCAAAGGGAGCTAGAAATACCGATATTCTTTGAAATTAAAACACTGTGCAGTTAAACACGTAAGGGAAACATAGCATCAATTATATACTTTCTCACATGCAGAAAACACTGTAAAGGGAAACCAAACAAAGGTACCGGCCACTTGCACTAGAAACAGGATAGCAGTCCCTGATCTGGAGCAAATCAAGCTTGCACATGTCTCCATCCTTACCTCTTCAACACAGTTCTCACAGCTTTCTGAAAGACTATTTCCCTGGTTATAATTCTTTGTTGACTTGAATAAAACTTTTCACTTCTTTTTGAATTGACAATTGATGAATATTTTTTACTGATATGAGCAAGGATGCATTTATCTCTTGCAAGTTCAGTGCAAGAACTCTCATTTTCTTATATTTTCCTGAATCAGATGAAACACAAACTCCCTCCCAGAGAGGGAGGTGATGAGGTTGGAGAGGTAGAAAATGGTCTGAGCTTGCAAAGCTTTGGAGGTGACATTTTAAAAGTTTGTGTTTCATCTTAAGGCAACAAAGAGAACCCACCAAAGTTCTTTCAGTTTGCATTCAGCACAAGCAGACATTGAGGGAAAGAATAGAAATAGACAAAGCAGCTAGAAGCTAATGGCAGGAGTGTAGCTGAGGGAATGGATGGATCTCAGGTTCATCTTTGTTCAAGGCTGCCTTTCACCGGTACCCCCTCTGTCCCTGGCCCCTCATATCATTGTCTCTGACCTTCACACCAGCCTTAGGAGAGTTACATAATCCCCAGTCTACAGATGAGGAATTAGAACCTCAACAGGGCTAGAGCTCAAGACCTCCGAGCCCAGAAATCACTGAGCAGGGCCTGGTCTCCAGTCTCTGCCACCAGACCCTCCCTTTCTGCAGCTGCACCTTGGGCTAGGCTCCTGGGACTTTCAAACAGCAGGGGAGCCCCAACTGTGGTCTCTGTCTTCCAGCCTTTCCTTCCCTTAGACGACAGATGTTAGTCACATAGACAGAGTTCTCATTACAAAGCCACCCCTCCTTTCTATAGACTCCAGTGAGTCCTGGTGCAGTTAGACTGAACCAGCAGGCCTGCCAGCACCCCCTCAGCCTGGGCTCTTCCTCCAGACGGAGGGTCCTGAATGGGGGTAGTTCAAGCAGAACAGCTCCAGCCTCCACTGAGGACCCCGGGGTTGAAGAGGTGGGGTTGGCTGGCAGGGCAGTCTGCACCCCTGTCCCTCTTTCCCAGCCCTAAACCCTGGGGATAGGAGGACACCATGAGGTGAAGATGCCCATCTTGAGTGAGGGACCAGCTCAGGGCCCTAAACAGGATCCTGACAAGCATCCCTGGGCCTCCAGCACCTGGAAACACAGGGCAGTGGTTCTTCACAGACACCAGCAGCTGGGCTGAGTGGCACTTGCCAAGTGTAACTGAGCCTGCACTGAGCCAGAAGCAGGAGGTCAGGTTAGAGATTTTCTCTGGGAAAGCTCTTCCAGAAATCCTGGTTCCTCTCTTTCCAAGAAAGCCTGAAACTCTAGGAGGAACCTGGGCTGAGAGGCAGGAATCCTGGGGTTACCTTCCACACCAGGCTGCAACAATGCCCCAGGCCTCTCCCAACCTCAGCTCATTGGCTGAGAAAGGGCATCTAAAGGTCCCTGGAGTTGCCCCCTGGAGCCACCCCCAACCAAGTTGGAGTGCCTCCTGCCAGAGTGTCCCTCAGGCTGGTTCTCCCTGCAAGTCAGCCTGCGGGAGAGATAGCATTAGTGCTCCTCCTGGTGGCCACTCACAGCCAGACACAGAGCTGCCTTCAGCAGAGACCCCTGAGAAGTCAAGCTGCACCTCCCCGCCCTCTCACTCTGGTTCCCAGGTGTCATAGGTGGGAATGCAAAGCACCTGCTCTGGAAACCTGTCTGAATGAAAAGCACTGGCATTGTTGTCAGATGGGCCTGCATTTGAATCCTTTGGGTTCTTGACCTTACCTGGGGCCCCTCATCCTGCAGTGGGCTATTTGGGACACGTCCTGTGGAGCTGTGTCCTCTCTCTGCATGAACACACAGCCCAGGGAGATGGCAGGGTGAGGCTGGACCAATGACAGGAGTTATCCTGGAATTGCTCAGCTCTTAGGCCAGTGGCTCATCCGTGGCTGCACATCACAGTTGCCTGATGTGGACAGTGCTTCTCAAAGTGTGGTCCTCGGACCAACAGCAGAACATCAACAGGAAGTTACTGGGAATGCAGATTCCTGGGTTTCACCCCAGACCTGCTGAGTCAGAAACTCTGGGATGGGGCCCAGCAGCCCCCCAGGTGATGCTGATCCTGATCCAGTGTGAGAACGCAGTGCTCTGGTACCAAGGTGCTGAAAAAAGTCTCTCTGCAGGGCCATTGTGAAGAAAGGCTGTGTGTACTGTACCAGGAGAAGGATTTGTGAAGTGAAAATATCTCCTGCCATATCAATAAACAAGAAATTTCACAGCCATCAGTGATTATTCTGCCAGAGCCCCATGAACATACAGGTCTTACCAAAATCAAAGCCAGCCCTTGTGCTGGTTCCCCGGGCTCAGCTGAGACCTGATTTTCCTCCCATCTTTTCCTCATTTGCTGAGAATCCCCTGAGAATGGGTTAGGGGGACATGGGCAGAGAATGGGAAGAGAGAAGCAGCCGCTCAGCTCCAAGCACCCTCCTCTAGAGGCAATGCCTACGACGCCAGAGCTCCTGAGACTTCAAAGGGAGCTAGAAATACCGATATTCTTTGAAATTAAAACACTGTGCAGTTAAACACGTAAGGGAAACATAGCATCAATTATATACTTTCTCACATGCAGAAAACACTGTAAAGGGAAACCAAACAAAGGTACCGGCCACTTGCACTAGAAACAGGATAGCAGTCCCTGATCTGGAGCAAATCAAGCTTGCACATGTCTCCATCCTTACCTCTTCAACACAGTTCTCACAGCTTTCTGAAAGACTATTTCCCTGGTTATAATTCTTTGTTGACTTGAATAAAACTTTTCACTTCTTTTTGAATTGACAATTGATGAATATTTTTTACTGATATGAGCAAGGATGCATTTATCTCTTGCAAGTTCAGTGCAAGAACTCTCATTTTCTTATATTTTCCTGAATCAGATGAAACACAAACTCCCTCCCAGAGAGGGAGGTGATGAGGTTGGAGAGGTAGAAAATGGTCTGAGCTTGCAAAGCTTTGGAGGTGACATTTTAAAAGTTTGTGTTTCATCTTAAGGCAACAAAGAGAACCCACCAAAGTTCTTTCAGTTTGCATTCAGCACAAGCAGACATTGAGGGAAAGAATAGAAATAGACAAAGCAGCTAGAAGCTAATGGCAGGAGTGTAGCTGAGGGAATGGATGGATCTCAGGTTCATCTTTGTTCAAGGCTGCCTTTCACCGGTACCCCCTCTGTCCCTGGCCCCTCATATCATTGTCTCTGACCTTCACACCAGCCTTAGGAGAGTTACATAATCCCCAGTCTACAGATGAGGAATTAGAACCTCAACAGGGCTAGAGCTCAAGACCTCCGAGCCCAGAAATCACTGAGCAGGGCTGGTCTCCAGTCTCTGCCACCAGACCCTCCCTTTCTGCAGCTGCACCTTGGGCTAGGCTCCTGGGACTTTCAAACAGCAGGGGAGCCCCAACTGTGGTCTCTGTCTTCCAGCCTTTCCTTCCCTTAGACGACAGATGTTAGTCACATAGACAGAGTTCTCATTACAAAGCCACCCCTCCTTTCTATAGACTCCAGTGAGTCCTGGTGCAGTTAGACTGAACCAGCAGGCCTGCCAGCACCCCCTCAGCCTGGGCTCTTCCTCCAGACGGAGGGTCCTGAATGGGGGTAGTTCAAGCAGAACAGCTCCAGCCTCCACTGAGGACCCCGGGGTTGAAGAGGTGGGGTTGGCTGGCAGGGCAGTCTGCACCCCTGTCCCTCTTTCCCAGCCCTAAACCCTGGGGATAGGAGGACACCATGAGGTGAAGATGCCCATCTTGAGTGAGGGACCAGCTCAGGGCCCTAAACAGGATCCTGACAAGCATCCCTGGGCCTCCAGCACCTGGAAACACAGGGCAGTGGTTCTTCACAGACACCAGCAGCTGGGCTGAGTGGCACTTGCCAAGTGTAACTGAGCCTGCACTGAGCCAGAAGCAGGAGGTCAGGTTAGAGATTTTCTCTGGGAAAGCTCTTCCAGAAATCCTGGTTCCTCTCTTTCCAAGAAAGCCTGAAACTCTAGGAGGAACCTGGGCTGAGAGGCAGGAATCCTGGGGTTACCTTCCACACCAGGCTGCAACAATGCCCCAGGCCTCTCCCAACCTCAGCTCATTGGCTGAGAAAGGGCATCTAAAGGTCCCTGGAGTTGCCCCCTGGAGCCACCCCCAACCAAGTTGGAGTGCCTCCTGCCAGAGTGTCCCTCAGGCTGGTTCTCCCTGCAAGTCAGCCTGCGGGAGAGATAGCATTAGTGCTCCTCCTGGTGGCCACTCACAGCCAGACACAGAGCTGCCTTCAGCAGAGACCCCTGAGAAGTCAAGCTGCACCTCCCCGCCCTCTCACTCTGGTTCCCAGGTGTCATAGGTGGGAATCAAAGCACCTGCTCTGGAAACCTGTCTGAATGAAAAGCACTGGCATTGTTGTCAGATGGGCCTGCATTTGAATCCTTTGGGTTCTTGACCTTACCTGGGGCCCCTCATCCTGCAGTGGGCTATTTGGGACACGTCCTGTGGAGCTGTGTCCTCTCTCTGCATGAACACACAGCCCAGGGAGATGGCAGGGTGAGGCTGGACCAATGACAGGAGTTATCCTGGAATTGCTCAGCTCTTAGGCCAGTGGCTCATCCGTGGCTGCACATCACAGTTGCCTGATGTGGACAGTGCTTCTCAAAGTGTGGTCCTCGGACCAACAGCAGAACATCAACAGGAAGTTACTGGGAATGCAGATTCCTGGGTTTCACCCCAGACCTGCTGAGTCAGAAACTCTGGGATGGGGCCCAGCAGCCCCCCAGGTGATGCTGATCCTGATCCAGTGTGAGAACGCAGTGCTCTGGTACCAAGGTGCTGAAAAAGCTCCTCAGGGCATTCCAGGGTGTTAGGCTTCGGAAACATGTGAAGGTCAACAGGGGCTAGCCCACCCCCACCCCTCTGCCTCACTCCTCAGTTCAGTTCAGTTCAGTCATTCAGTCGTGTCCGACTCTTTGTGATCCCATGAATCTCATCACGCCAGGCCTCCCTGTCCATCACCAACTCCCAGAGTTCACCCAGACCCATGCCCATGGAGTCAGTGACGCCATCCAGCCATCTCATCCTCGGTCGTCCCCTTCTCCTCCTGCCCCCATTCCCTCCCAGCATCAGAGTCTTTTCCGATGAGTCAACTCTTCACATGAGGTGGCCAAAGTACTGGAGTTTCAGCTTCAGCATCATTCCTTCCAAAGAAATCCCAGGGCCGATCTTGTTCAGAGTGGACTGGTTGGATCTCCTTGCAGTCCAAGGGACTCTCAAGAGTCTTCTCCAACACCACACTTCAAAAGCATCAATTCTTCGGCAGTCAGCCTTCTTTACATTCCAACTCACATCCATATATGACTACTGGAAAAACCATAACCTTGACTGACGGACCTTAGTCGGCAAAGTAATATCTCTGCTTTTGAATATGCTATCTAGGTTGCTCATAACTTTTCTTCCAAGGAGTGTCTTTTAATTTCATGGCTGCAGTCACCATCTGCAGTGATTTTGGAGCCCCCCAAAATTAAGTTTGACACTGTTTCCACTATTTCCCCATTTATTTCCCATGATGGGACCAGATGCCATGATCTTCATTTTCTGAATGTTGAGCTTTAAGCCAACTTTTTCACTCTCCTCTTTCACTTTCATCAAGAGGCTCTTTAGTTCCTCTTTACTTTCTGCCATAGGGGTGGTGTCATCTGCATATCTGAGGTTATTGATATTTCTCCCAGCAATCTTGATTCCAGCTTGTGTTATTTTTTCCAGTCCAGCATTTCTCATGATGTATTCTGCATATAAGTTAAATAAGCAGGGTGACAATATACAGCCTTGACGTACTCCTTTTCCTGTTTGGAACCAGTCTGTTGTTCCATGTCCAGTTCTAACTGTTGCTTCCTGACCTGCAAAGAGATTTCTCAAGAGGCAGGGCAGGTGGTCTGGTATTCCCATCTCTTTCAGAATTTTCCACAGTTTATTGTGAGCCACACAGTCAAAGGCTTTGGCATAGTTAATAAAGCAGAAATAGATGTTTTTCTGGAACTCTCTTGCTTTTTCCATGATCCAGCGTATGTTGGCAATTTGATTTCTGGTTCCTCTGCCTTTTCTGAAACCAGCTTGAACATCTGGAAGTTCACGGTTCACATGTTGCTGAAGCCTGGCTTGGAGACTTTTGAGCATTACTTTACTAGCATGTGAGATGAGTGCAGTTGTCGGGTGGTTTGAGCATTCTTTGGCATTGCCTTTCTTTAGGATTGGAATGAAAAGTGACCTTTTCCAGTCCTGTGGCCACTGCTTAGTTTTCCAAATTTGCTGGCATACAGAGTGTAGCACTTTCACAGCATCACCTTTCAGGCTTCAGAATAGTTCAACTGGAATTCCATCACCTCCAGTAGCTTTGTTCCTAGTGATACTTCCTAAGGCCCACTTGACTTCACATTCCAGGATGTCTGGCTCTAGGTGAGTGATCACACCATTGTGATTATCTGGGTCGTGAAGCTCTTTTTTTGTACAGTTCTTTTGTGTATTCTTGCCACCTCTCCTTGCTAACTTCTGCTTCTGTTAGGTCCATACCATTTCTGTCCTTTATTGAGCCCATCTTTGCATGAAATATTCCCTTGGTATCTCTAATTTTCTAAGAGAGATCTCTAGTCTTTCTCATTGTATTGTTGCTCTCTATTTCTTTGTACTGATCACTGAAGAAGGCTTTCTTATCTCTCCTTGCTATTCTTTGGAACTCTGCATTCAAATGGGTATATCTTTCCTTTTCTCCTTTGCTTATCCCTTGTCTTCTTTTCACAGCTTTTTGTAAGCCCTCCTGAGACAGCCATTTTCCTTTTTTACATTTCTTTTTCTTGGTGATTGTTGATCCCTGTCTCCTGTACAATGTCACAAACTTCTGTCCATAGTTCATCAGGCACTCTATCAGATCCAATCCCTTAAATATATTTCTTACTTCTACTGTATAATCATAAAGGATTTGATTTAGGTCATGCTTGAATGGTCTAGTGGTTTTCCCTACTTTCTTCAATTTAAGTCTGAATTTGGCAATAAGGAGTTCATGATCTGAGCCACAGTCAGCTCCTGGTCTTGTTTTTTCTGACTGTATAGAGCTTCTCCATCTTTGGCTGCAAAGAATATAATCAATCTGATTTCGATGTTGACCATCTGGTGATGTCCATGTGTAGAGTCTTCTCTTGTGTTGTTGGAAGAGGGTGTTTGCTATGACCAGTGCATTTTCTTGGCAAAACTCTATTAGTCTTTGCCCTGCTTCATTCCGCATTCCAAGGCCAAATTTGCCTGTTACTCCAGGTGTTTCTTGACTCCCTACTTTTGCATTCCAGTCCCCTACAATGAAAAGGACATCTTTTTTGGGTGTTAGTTCTAAAAGGTCTTGTAGGTCTTCATAGAATTGTTCAACTTCAGCTTCTTCAGCGTTACTGGTTAGAGGATAGACTTGGATTACCATGATATTGAATGGTTTGCCTTGGAAACGAACAGAGATCATTCTGTCGTTTTTGAGACTGCATCCAAGTACTGCATTTCGGACTCTTTTGTTGACCATGATGGCTACTCCACTTCTTCTGAGGGATTCCTGCCTGCAGTAGTAGATATAATGGTCATCTGAGTTAAATTCACCCATTCCAGTCCATTTGAGTTCACTGATTCCTAGAATTTTGACGTTCACTTTTGCCATCTCTTGTTTGACCACTTCCAATTTGCCTTGATTCATGGACCTGACATTCCAGGTTCCTATGCAATATTGCTCTTTACAGCATCAGACCTTGCTTCTATCACCAGTCACATCCACAGCTAGGTTTTGTTTTTGTTTTGGCTCCATCTCTTGTTTCTTTCTAGGGTTATTTCTCCACTGATCTCCAGTAACATATTGGGCACCTACTGACTTGGGGAGTCCCTCTTTCAGTATCCTATCATTTTGCCTTTTCATACTGTTCATGGGGTTCTCAAAGCAAGAATACTGAATTGGTTTGCCATTCCCTTCTCCAGTGGACCACATTCTGTCAGACCTCTCCACAATGACCCGCCCATCTTGGGTTGCTCTGCGGGCATGGCTTAGTTTCATTGAGTTAGACAAGGCTGTGGTCCTAGTGTGATTAGATTGACTAGTTTTCTGTGAGTATGGTTCCAGTGTATCTGTCCTCTGATTCTCTCTTGCAACACCTACCATCTTACTTGGGTTTCTCTTACTTTGAGTGTGGTGTATCTCTTCACGGCTGCTCCAGCAAAGTGCAGCTGCTGCTTCTTACCTTGGATGAGGGATATCTTCACACCACCACCCTTCCTGACCTTCAACGTGGGATAGCTCTTCTAGGCCCTCCTTCTCCCGCGCAGCCACAGTTCCTTGGACATTGGGTTGTTCCTCCCGGCCGCCGCCCCTGGCCTCGGGCGCTGCCTCTGGCCTTGGCTGCCACCCCTGGCCCCAGACTCAGGGTGGCTCCTTGCGGCCACCGCCTGCGTCTTAGTGCGTGTGGTGTACCTCACTCCTCACCCCCAGGGATTCTGGGTCCTTGGAGCTGAAGCAGGACCCAGGCACAGATCTAAATAGTATCATGCAGCTGATCCTAATGTGAGTCACTGCTCTGGTATGAACACTGTGATATGTACACTGTGCATGCTCTTCCTTTAGAGGCCAGGCCCTGCAGCACAGGACAGCTGCCCTCTGCTAGGTCACTGGACTGTGCAGAGAATAATCACCAGATACTGACATTTAGTGGCAGCTTGAGCTATGACATGCATGGTGTCGATGGTTTGCGTGTAACATCTCAGAACAGCCCAGTGAATTGTTAGAATTCTCTGCTCTACAGACAGAAAAACTGAAGCACAGAGAGATTAAGTAACTCATCTTTGTCACACAGCTACTAAATGACAATGAGAATTCCAACCTAGTTCTCTCAGACTCCAGAGTCCACTATCTTTGCTTCCTCATTTTACAAACAAGAGCAGGAATGAGGTGCCGAAGGTCACCGGGGAGGGGGTGGTGGTCACCCATCCCTTCTGCTGTACCTTTGCCTGGAAGCGCTCCAGTGCTGAGGCATCAACTTCAAGATATGACAAATGGAACTTGGAGCTGGGTGTCACCCTCAGGAAATAATGCCTCCCTCCTGGGCATATACGGAGTTGGAAAAGGAAAGTGAAATGGAGTATTAATTAAGTCATAAGAATTTCATCCTGGAATCACAGGATTCAGGATGTTAAGAAATTTGACACTTGCCCTTGTCCCAGTTCAAGTGTTCCTTTCCCTCTCAATGCTGGGTGGTGTCCACTGACACCCGGAGAGAAGAAAGAAAAAGAGGAGGATCTTCAGGAGTAGAGAAAATATAGGTCCATTTTGCCACTAAAAATGCATTTTACAAAAGCAATAAAGATTTTGTCCTGAAGAGATGAAGGGCTTGGGGAGGGGTTGATACCACCAGGTGGACAGCCCTCACTGTTCTCGATTCTTCTGGAGATGCGGTAGAGCTCCGTGGCTGCCCTGGCATCCTCCACCAAGTTGTGTCCCAGCACGCTGTCCTGCAGACACGGGACAGAGAAGGAACTGGGACTGAATTCAGACACCATGGAACTCGGGCCTTCCCTGCTCACACCCTGAGTCCAGGGCTGCAGTGGGTCAGGGGTGAGTATCCCAGGCCCCTGACACCCTGGGCTCGGCAGGTGTCTGAAGCAGGCCTGTCTTCACCCATGAGCCTGGGGCCCAGACAGGGCCAGCCAAGGAATCCAGGTCCTGAGGCCAGGTGTGCCCTCCAGGGGCTCCCATGTGCTGGGCAGGGCAGGGCGCTGCAGACTTGGCCTCAGACCCAGAGAGGCTGGAGCAGTTCTTGCAGGAGCCCAGGGCCCAGGGAATGTGGACACAGATGTTTCCAGAGTGCTGCTTGCTCAGCACGTTGAGAACAAGACTCCTCATTGAGGCCAGGAGCTGACACTCTGTCCTGGGTCCCTGGTGCAACAAGCCCTGCAGAGGGGCCCAAACTCAGGCCCATCTCCCTCCTCCTGAACATTCCTGCTCCCAGACAAGCTGTCCCCCACCCCTCAGACTGGGGTTGGGTTCTCACCTCTGTGGCCCCCATCTCCTGCCTCCTCCACTAAGACACACCCTTCACCCTCCACTCAGACCTGGTGTCCTGCTTGTCCCCTGCCCTCCATCCCTGCTCAGGACACCTGCTTTCCCTCTGTGGACACACTCCACAGATGTGGTGATGGTCAGGTCACGGGCCACCCTCCCTTCAACAAAGAGTTTCTCAAGGACGGACTGGAACTTGCTGACCTGAATCCTCAGTATCTTGTCCAGCCTGGTATAGAGCAGGTGCTTCATAAACACCTGCTGACCCTGAGTCGACACAGCTTCTAGTGTCCAGTCTGCCTCTCTGAGCCCTTCTACCCCAGTGAGCTCCCAGCTCCCAGCCCCCAGCACATGCCTGCCTCCACCTGGGGCTTTTGTGGGTCTGTTCTGCCTGCAAGTTTGAGCTCAAGGTCTCTCACTTTTGGAACCTCATCATGGGGCCAATTTCCTGAGTGAAAATCCCAGAGGCTTCTCTGTAAGTGAATGTTAGTCCCCTGGTTACATCTCAACAATGGGTTCCTACTGAGTCTTAAATGCTTCATGTGGTGCCCAATGCTGTGAATGTCTGTCCCTGCCAGACTCTATATCTCTTTCTGTGAGTCTCTGTCTCTCCCTCTCATAAACGTTGCTCAGTCATCCCTGCCTATGGCAGGATCTAGGTTCGTGCTCCTCATAAGAATCAAATGCCTGGTAGTCTGAGGTGGAGCTGAGGCAGTGATGCTAGCACAGAGAGTGGCTGCCACTGTCTCCCGTAATCCCCAGATAGAACTGTCTAGTTGCAGGAAAATAAGCTCAGGACTTTCCCTGATTCTGCATTATGGTGAGCTGTATAATCATTTCATATTTCATTATATATCATGGTGTAATAGTAAGAGAAGCCAAGTGCACAATAAATGTAATGCACTTGAATCATCCCCAAACCATTCCCCATACCCTCTTCCATGGAAAAATTGTCTTTCATGAAACAGATCCCTGGTGCCAAAGAGTTTGGGGACCACTGCTACAGAGGACTGGCTTGTCTGTTTGGAGACCTAAGGAGGAGTGCTGAATATGAGCCCAGGACTGTGATCACCCACATCTGAGGGAAAGGTGGAACAGGAGCCACTTGACTTACTTCTCCAAGGCTGGCTTTCAACCCTGAGTCCTGTGGGTCCACTGATATTCTGGGATGGGTTCTAGGAGGTCTACAAGAGCTCTATAACTGAATGCAACATCTGAGGGTACGTGCATGTGTATTTCTGGGATAGTCATATTCTCAAGAACTAAAGGAAAACAATAGAATAGGAAAGACTAAAGATCTGTCCAAGAAAATTAGAAATACCAAGGGAACATTTCATGCAAAGATGAGCTTGATAAAGGACAGAAATGGTATGGACCTAACAGAAGCAGAAGATATTAAGAAGAGGTGGCAAGAATAAACAGAAGAACTATACAAAAAGATCTTCATGACCCAGATAACCATGATGGTGTGATCACTCACCTTGAGCCAGACATCATGGAATGTGAAGTCAAGTGGGCCTTAGGAAGCGTCACTATGAACAAAACTAGTGGAGGTGATGGAATTCCAGCTGAGCTATTTCAAATCCTAAAAGATGATGCTGTAAAATTGCTGCACACAGTGTGGTAGCAAATTTGGAAAACATAGCAGTGGCCACAGGACTGGAAAAGAGCAGTTTTCATTCCAGTATCAAAGAAGGGCAATGCCAAAAAATGTTCAAACCACAGTACAATTGTGCTCAATTCACATGCAGCAAGGTTATGCTCAAAATCCTCCAGTCTAGGTTTCAGCAATATGTGAACTGAGAACTTCCAGATATACAGCTGGTTTAGAAAAGGCAGAGGGACCAGAGATCAAATTGCCAACATCTTTTGGATCATAGAAAAAGCAAGAGCATTCTAAAAAAAAAAATCTACTTTTGCTTCACTAACTCGAGAAAGTCTTTACTGTGTGGATCACAACGAACTGTGGAAAATTCTTAAAGAAATGGGAATACCAGACCACCTTATCTGTCTCCTGAGAAATTTGTATACAGGTCAAGAAGCAAAAGAGCAGACATCTAACAACTGATTGGTTCAAAATAGGGAAAGGAGTACTGTCAAGGCTGTATATTGTCACCCAGCTTATTTAATTTATATGCAAAGTTGTTGTTGTTGTTCAGTGACTCAATCGTGTTTGACTCTTTGTGACCCCTTGGACTGCAGCACGCCAGGCTTCCCTGTCCTTCACTATCTCCTGGAGTTTGCTCAAAGTCATGTCTATTGAGTCAGTGATGCCAACCAACCGTCTTATCCTCTGTTGCCCTCTTCTCCTCCTGCCCTCAATCTTTCCCAGAATCAGGGTCTTTTCCAATGAGTTGTCTTTTCGTATCAGGTGATCAAAGTATTGTAGCTTCAGCTTCAGCATCAGTCCTTCCAATGAATATTCAGGGTCGATTTCCTTTGGATTGACTGGCTTGATCTCCTTGTTGTCCAAGGGAATCTCAAGAGTCTTCTCAACACCACAGTTTGAAAGCATCAATTCTTCAACACTCAGCCTTCTTTATGGAACTCTCTCTTCAGTTCCTGGAGATTGATGATGACAAACTGGGGTACAGAGAGCATGACACGCCCTGCCTTCCTCACCCCAGTGCCCCTCCCCAACCTCGGCAGTGCCCATTGGGAGGTCAGCAGGCTCCAGGGCTCCCCTGCAATTGGGGCTCAAGGAGCTTTGGGAGTCCAGGGAGGTTCTCAGGTTTGCTCTGTTTCTCTTTCCAGCCTCAGCTTGTCCCAGGTTTATTATCAGCAAAGGTGATATAATAATCCCCTGATGGCAGGAAGCTGGCTGGGGCTCAGGGTGCTGGCCCTTCAGTCCTGGGTGACTCTCAGCAAATAGTCCCTTGGAAGCAGGGCAGCTGTCCCTGAGGAAGGGATGGGCTGGGAGGGGCCTCACTCCCCGCCACTGGACCCTGGAGGAGCCCCTGTGTGAGTGGGACTGCAGCCCTGGCTGGCGGGACTGTCTTGGGTGGTGACCTGGGCAATTCCATGGTCTCCAGTGTCCCTGCCACTCTGGCCACATGTCCCTGTCACAGCCCTGAAACCCCTTCAGGCCCCTGTTTCCTGTCTCAGTTCCAGTCCAGGCCCCTCCTCCATGGGAAGCTTGGCTCCATGCTTGCATCCCTTCTGGGTCAGAAGACACCTACTGGGCTGCCTCAGGGCCCCTGGGACCCTGGGATCCTCCCAGTGATCTCCACTCTGGCCCCCCTCACCCCAGTCCTGGGAGCATCCTCAGGGCTGGCCCCTCCCAGGGGTCCTGCAGGGGCCTCCTCTCTCAGCTTTTGCCCTTAAAAGGATGAGATTCACATGTGGATGGCTGCTTTAGAGCTTAAAAAGCTGGCATTTTAACATTTCGTTTCTTGGTTCCTCCATGATGCTCCACCTTGGAATCATGCTAGGTTGGGGTCCCCTGACCCAATGCAAAAGAGTCACATGTGAAGGCAAAATTGGGGAGGGGAGTCACAATAGTCCCTACTTCCCATTTCATCCTGTCCCCACGGCCTTGCTCTCACCCCATGGCTCCTCCCTGTTCACTTCTGAAGCTGCCCTCCTCTGGGTGGGGCTGTGTCCCTTCAGATGGCAGCTTCTTTTAGAGATGGCTGCAGGGAGGAGAGGCCAGGATTCATGTATTTTCACGTTGCTGTGGAAGGAGGCTCTGGCCCTGAAGGTGTGTTCTAGGCTTTGGTCCTGGGCTCCACCTAAGGGGATTTCTGCCATGTGCACTGTAGAGCACAGAGTTCATGCCCACGGCTTTGGTATATTATCTGGGGTTCCAACTTCATGGTCATGCCACCTTAGGGAAGGACTTAATCCCCCTACCTTAGTTTTCTCATCTGTAAAATGGGGTTAGTCAAAAGGACACTCCATAGTCCCTTTTCTGAAACCCTTGGGATCAGATATTCTCTAGAATTCAGAATTTTCAGCTCCATACAGGTGACATAGTACATCTACTCTACATGACATCACACCCCATTGGGGTCTGAAAGCACCTTGTAATCATACACATTAGTGTTTTGGCAACTGAACTTTTGAACAGTCACATTAAGTAAAATAAAAAAATATCATAATTTGTCTCATATCTCTTTGGGTCGAATTTTGTTACAAACAATTTTTAAAATGTTCATTTTCAATTTTGAGAGACTCGAAGGGTTGGGATTAAAGATAAGGACCATCCGTCTCTGTGTCTCCATAGATAATGGCCAGCTTAGAGAGATCCACAATGTTCGTGGTTTGAGGCTAGACCACAACCAGCTGGGAGGTTTGGGATAAGACAAGTCTCCTGACAAGGCCAAGGGTGATGGGTGGGGAGAACCATTCTGGAGCAGCTGTGCTGTTACCCAAGTGTCTGAGCCATTGGTTCCAACTCCACAGATCCTGAGCCTTAGCCGTCACAGGGCCCTGAGCTGTTTGTAGGTGTCTGATCCTCTGGAACTGGATCTTTCTTTGGTGAGTCCTCAGTGAAGACCACTGCCAGACCAGTGACTGTGACTTACCAGACATTCATAACACCATGCCCACCGGGGCGACACTCCCATACTGGCTCTATGTGAGGAGAGTGTTCTGGTTCCTCCGCGTGCCACAACTCTTATCCACCTGTGTGGCGTTCTCCTTGGTGGCTGACATGGGCATTTGGAGAGGGGACGTAGGTAACTGGTCCATGTACTTCTGGTGCATCTGTTTCACTGTGACCCTATTCATAGCCATAATTGAGGTAAATGATCTCCAGCCTCACTTGCCTTTCTACTGGTACAACTTTCCCGTCACCTTCACCTGCTATGCAACCTCATCTGCCTCTCAGCCTCCATCGTCTACTCCATCACCTACGTCCAGTTCCTGCCTCATGGCCCTGAGCGGAACAGGGCCATTGCTGCCACTGCTTTCTCTTGCATCGCGTCTGTGCTTTATGCCATAGAAATGGCAGGCATGTGGAACTTCTACAAGCTCAAAGAGATCCCCTGCTACGTGCACACCGTGCCCGGCCTGCTGAACGTGCTGGAGACCTTCGTTGCTGGTGTCATCTTTGCCTTCCTCAGCAACAGCTCCCTATACCTGCACCAGCCAGCCCTGGTGTGGTGCGTGGTTGTGTACTCCTTCTGCTTCATCCCAACAGCAGCAACCATCCTGTTGAATCTGGGCAGATGGGAGAACAGGCTGCCTAGCCCCTTCATGATTTTCCAACTTGTGCTCACCGTGCTCTTCGTCCTCCTCTACATCAGTGCTCTTGTCCTCTGGCCGCTCTACCAGTTCTACGAGGAGTTCGGCGGGCAGCCCCAGCGGTCCAGCGATGTGAGCTGCACTGATGATCTCATGTGCGCCTGGGACCAGCGACTTGCTGTAGCCATCCTGACAGCCATCAACTTGCTGGTTTATGTGGCTGAGCTGGGGTACTGGGCCTACCGGGTCTCTGTAGGGACTGAGGTCCAGCCTGGTGGCTCCTGATCCTCTGCTCACAAAAGTATCCTCACTGAGCTCTGACGTCCTCTGATGTCCTCTTCCTGGCTACCCTCTCTCCCTCCTCACATCCTTCCCAATGCATCTCACTCTCTTTTCTGTTCCTTTTCTCCTTCTGCTCTCCTTCCTGTCTTGTGTGGTTACCCACATTCTCTTTTGCTTCTCTCATTTTTTCTACATTTTCTGTTTTTTGGCCCTTTTCTGGTTTTCTTGTCTCCTGTGTCCTGATCACTTCTCCCTATTTTCCTTCTTCTGATCTATCAGGACCTGAGACTCCTTCCTTCTTGGTCCACTGCCCCCTCCCACCTCCTGAAGTGCTGACTCCCCAGCACACAGCCCTCTGTGCAGCTGTTACATCCTGGGCCTTTGGAGGGGCTTCATTGCCAAAATGTGTCTGTCCCCCTGGGGGTAACTTAGTTGGTGTATTTATAGGGGGTGTATGGGTGTTGGGGGTAGGTAGGTCCTCATTTCTGCTAGTGGAGGGGGCTGTACAATGCACCTCCCCTTTAAGTTAAATAAAATCTCTAGAGGTCAATAATGTCAAGTGGGCAGGAAATTTGAAGCAGAGACCTTAGATTCTGAGACCCAACCTGTTGTACAAGCCCACCAGAGATTGACTGGAGAATTCTCCCAGGCTTACTAATTATCTGCTGCCTAAAGGGTGTCTTAACAGAAGTGTCTTAACCAATCCAGCTCCTCTCTGGGCAAATTAAAAAGGATCTAGGAAAAAAACCCACAAGATCTTGAAGACACCTGTCTACAGTATTGGTGAGGGACAGTGATGTGGCCTTCCTGTCTCAGTGATCAAAGCAGCAGGTCCTTCCTCTGCAGGGAGAAGAGCATGGTCCTGCCAGCCTTAAAGGTGATGTTAGCCTGCTTTTCTTTTTTCCTATTCTTTTCTTTTTTCTGATCAAGACAGCAAAAATTAGTGGGTGACCCTATTCATAAAGGGGAAAGTTTCTTTTCAAATTTTCTTCAGTGAGCAGTTTGAGGGGGTAGCATTTGACAGCATTGACAATGTTGATGTCATTGTCATAGAAACTGCATGGCTTGGGTATGTGGTGCACACATATATGCTGAAGCGTAATGTGATCTATATAAATACATATAGTTTAGAAAAACTCCACAGAGCTTTTCATGTCCATCATTGTCTCTGCTCAATCACATCGTCTCTTTCTCAATCACAGAGAAAGACTTGTACCCCCTCCCACATTTATAATGTCCTTTTTAATTTCAATATAAAGATGAAGGAAAACAAAGAAAAACCTCCACAAAATCCAAATATTCTAATTGCCCCAAATTTGCCTAGGACTCAGAAGGATCCTATCCAATTTCCAAACCTCACCCAAACCTGGGTTTCGTGGAGCCCCTTCCATGATGGCCCACTCACACCTGGACCAGAGTCTGGGGAAGCGGCCCAGTGACACCAGAGGTTAGGCCCACCCCAATGCCAGCTTCCTGTGCCCTAACTCTTACAGGGGCCAGGAGAGAACCTGGATGCCTCTCTTTAAGGGTGTGTGCCTCTGTGCAGGCTCAGTGGGTGTTTGTGTGTGTCTCTGTATATGTGCCCATGGGTCCCACGGCACTGAGGCCAGTAGCAGTTTGTTTACAGGAACTGGTGACTGGGAAGGCACCGAAAGACCTCTTCCTCTTTTCCTCTCAAATGTAAAGCCTCGGAGCCCCGCATCCTGGTGTCACCAGGCCCAGAGGGGCCCGGCAAGCAGAGATGTGGGGGAGGGGCGGGGAAGGACCTGGGCTGCTGCCACTGGGTCCTGGGCTGGGAGGAAGCCTGGGATCTTCACCCACAGGCAGGTGCGGTGGAGGGGGAGGGCTCCCAGGAGGCGGTTCCCGTGGCAGGTAAAACTTGAGAAGCAATGAAATAGACTTGCTATTTTAAGACAAGAAAAATTTAAACATAAATATTTGCTCTGCCCATTTGAACCTTCTCCCTCCCCTCTGGTGTGTATTGTGTATTTGCATTGTGTATAAAACCTACCTTCACAAGGGCAGAAATACCTGCTCCGCCATAAAGGTCAATATTTCTGTTCTGGGCCCAGCCATGTAACTCCCTAGAAAATAATACTACTTATAAATGACCTTATTAATGTCACTACTTTATTACTTCTATTCTTCCTGTTTGACAAGATTCTTGTTTTTTGCTTTCACAATGTGTTATTGAGCCCCTGAAAAAACTAACGATTAACTGGCTTGAAACGATTGACTTGATGTATGGTTCTATAAGATCACTGATTGTAATAGTGTGACTCTGGATATGGGAAGAAGCAACAGGAGGGAAACATTTCCTGGAGCCGACAGACTAGTAAGACAGTTGGTCCAGAGGATTTTGGCTACTGTTACCAGGACTAGATGAATAATTGCTCGCTGAGCAGCCTATCATGAAATCTTTACCTGACCAGGCAATGAGCATTCCTAGCATCCTGGGGCAAACTGGTCAAAAACAGCTCCCAAACTTTAGCTGAAATTGAGACAGAAACAAATGGAGAATATTGAGTAGTAAAAAATGTTGCCGCCCACCCGGTTCTACAAGAGTCAAGTCACTAACCACAGCAGTCACTGACCTATCCTGAAAGTAATCTACCCTGAAGTGAATTCAGGGTGGAAATCAGGAAGAAGCACTTTATGTTGTAGCAAAACTGGCAGAACCAGTCCTCAGATAGATATTTTTAGGAGAAATTTTTATGAACCGAGTTTCTTGCATCTTCCCATACTTAGAAAAGCACTAAATCCTTAACTCTGGTATCTGATTCTTTCGAAGAACAATAACTTGGCTAAGATGTATGCTTGGTTGCATGTACCCTTCTCCAAATCATACATATACTGTCTCCAGCCCTTAACTCTTCAGCACAGTTCTCACAGCTTTCTGAAAGACTGTCTCCCTGGTTATAATTCTTTGTTGACCTGAGTAAAAAGTTTCACTTCTCTTTGAATTGACAATTGATGAATATTTTTTACTGATATGAGCAAGGATGCATTTATCTCTTGCAAGTTCAGTGCAAGAACTCTCATTTTCTTATATTTTCCTGAATCAGACAAAACACAAACTCCCTCCCAGAGAGGGAGGTGATGTGGCTGGAGAGGTAGAAAATGGTCTGAACATGCAAAGCTTTGGAGGTGACATTTTAAAAGTTTGTGTTTCATCTTAAGGCAACAAAGAGAACCCACCAAAGTTCTTTCAGTTTGCATTCAGCACAAGCAGACATTGAGGGAAAGAATAGAAATAGACAAAGCAGCTAGAAGCTAATGGCAGGAGTGCAGGTGAGGGGATGGATGGATCTCAGGTTCATCTTTGTTCAAGGCTGCCTTTCACCGGGACCCCCTCTGTCCCTGGCCCCTCATATCATTGTCTCTGACCTTCACACCAGCCTTAGGAGAGTTACATAATCCCCAGTCTACAGATGGGAACTAGAACCTCAACAGAGCTTGAGCTCAGGACCTCCCAGCCCGGGAATCACTGAGCAGGGCCTGGACTCTAGTCTCTGCCCACCAGGTCCTCCCTTTCTGCTGCTGGCCAGGCTCCTGGGGCTTCCAAACAGCAGGGGAGCCCCAGCCGTGGTCACTGTCTTTCTTTCACTTAGAGGACAGATGCTAGTCACATAGAGAGAATTCTTATTACAAAGCCACCCTTCCTTTCTGTAGACTCCAGTGAGTCCTGGTGCGGTGGGACTGAACCACCAGGCCTGCCAGCTCCCCCTTAGCCTGAGCTCTTTAGACAGAGGGTCCTGGGTTGGGGAGGTCCATCAAGTGGAACAACTCCAGCCTCCACTGAGGACCCCATGGATGAAAAGCTGGGACTGACTGGCAGGGTGGTCTCTGTACCCCTGTCCTTCTAGTGAAAGTGAGTCTCTCAGTCATGTCTGACTCTTTGTGACCCCGTGGACTGTACAGTCCATGGAATTCTCTTCGACCAGAATACTGGAGTGGGTATAGCCTTTCCCTTCTCCACGGGATCTTACCAACCTAGGGATCGAACCCAGGTCTCCCACATTGCAGGCCGATTCTTTACCGGCTGAGCCACAAGGGAAGCCCAAGAATACTAGAGTGGGTAGCTTATCCCTTCTCCAGCAGATCTTCCTGACCTAGGAATCAAACTGGGGTCTCCCACATTGCAGGCGGATTCTTTACCAACTGAGCTATCAGGAAAGCCCCCTGTCTCTCTATCTCAGTCCTAAACCCTGGGGATAGGTGGATATGAAGAGGTGAAGACACTCAATCTTGACTGAGGGACCAGCTCAGGGCCCTAAACAAGATCCTGATAAGCGTCCCTGGAGCTCCAGGACCTGGGAACAGAGGGCAGTGGTTCTTCACAAACACGAGAAGCTGGGCTGAGAGGCACCTGCCAAGGGTAACTGACCCTGCACTGAGCCAGAAGCAGGAGGTCAGCTTAGAGATTTGAAAGCTCTTTCTCTGGGAATCCTGGTTCACTCCTTCCAAGAAAGCCTAAAACCCTAGAAGAAACCCCAGCTGAGAGGCAGGAATCCTGGGGTCACCTTCCACACCAGGCTGCAACACTGCCCCAGGCCTCTCCCAACCTCAGCTCATTGGCTGAGAAAGGGCATCTAAAGGTCCCTGGAGTTGCCCCGTGGAGCCGCCTCTAACCAAGTTGGAGACCCAGCCCCTCATGCTTCCTGCCAGAGTGTCCCTCAGGCTGGTTCTCCCTGCAAATCAGCCTGGGGAAGAGATGGCACTAGTGCTCCACCTGGTGGCCACTCACAGCCAGACACAGAGCTGCCTCCAGCAGAGATCCCTAAGTCAAGCTGCACCTCCCCACCCTCTCACTCTGGTTCCCAGGTGTCATAGGCGGGAATGGGACACCTGCCATTGTAAAGCTGTCTGAATGAAAAGCACTGGCATTGCTTTCAGATGGGCCTGCATTTGAATCCCTTGGGTTCTTAACCTCACCCTGGAGCCCCTCATCCCTGCAGTGGGCTATTTGGGACATGTCCTGTGGAGCTGTGCCCTCTCTCTGCATGAACAGGCAGCCCAGGGAGATGGCAGGGGTGAGGCTGGACCAGTGACCAGAATCCTCCTGGAGGTGCTGAGCTCTTAGGCCAGTGGCTCATCCGTGGCTGCACATCACAGTTGCCTGATGTGGACAGTGCTTCTCAAAGTGTGGTCCTCGGATCAGCAGCAGAACATCAACAGGAAGTTACTGGGAATGCAGATTCCTGGGCCCCACCCCAGACCTGCTGAGTCAGAAACTCTGGGATGGGACCCAGCAGCCCCCCAGGTGATGGTGATCCTGGTCCAGTGTGAGAATGCAGTGCTCTGGTACCAGAGTGCTGAGACAGCTCCTCAGGGAATCCCAGGGGCTTAGGCATCGGAACCATCTGTGAAGGTCAACAGGTACCACCCCGCCCCCACCCATCAGCCTCACACCCCATCTCCAGGGATTCTGGTTCCATGGAGCTGAAGCAGGACCCAGGCACAGATCTAAATAGTATCTGCAGCTGATCCTAAAGTGAGTCACTGCTCTGGTATGGACACTTCGATACATACACTATGGATGCTCTTCCTTTAGAGGCCAGGCCCTGCAGCACAGGACAGCTTTTCTCTGCTAGGTCACTGGACTGTGCAGAGAATAATCAGCAGGTATTGACATTTAGCGGTAGCTTGAGCTGGAATCAAGATTGCTGGGAGAAATGTCAATATGCAGATAACACCACCCTTATGGCAGAAAGTGAAGAGGAACTAAAAAGCCTCTTGATGAAAGTGAAAGAGGAGAGTGAAAAAGTTGGCTTAAAGCTCAACATTCAGAAAATGAAGATCATGACATCTGGTCCCATCACTTCATGGGAAATAGATAGGGAAACAGTGGAAAGAGTGTCAGACTTTATTTTGGGGGGCTCCCAAATCACTGCAGATGGTGACTGCAGCCATGAAATTAAAAGACGCTTACTCCTTGGAAGGAAAGTGATGACCAAACCTAGATAGCATATTCAAAAGCAGAGACATTACTTTACCAACAAAGGTCCGTCTAGTCAAGGCTATGGTTTTTCCTGTGGTCATGTATGGATGTGAGAGTTGGACTGTGAAGAAAGCTGAGCACCAAAGAATTGATGCTTTTGAGCTGTGGTGTTGGAGAAGACTCTTGAGAGTCCCTTGGACTGCAAGGAGATCCAACCAGTCCCTTCTGAAGGAGATCAGCCCTGGGATTTCTTTGGAAGGAATGATGCTAAAGCTGAAACTCCAGTACTTTGGCCACCTCATGCGAAGTGTTGACTCATTGGAAAAGACTCTGATGCTGGGAGGGATTGTGGGCAGGAGGAAAAGGGAATGACAGAGGATGAGGTGGCGGCATCACTGATCGATGGACATGAGTTTGAGTGAACTCCGGGAGTTGGTGATGGACAGGGAGGCCTGGGGTGCTGCGATTCATGGGGTCGCAAAGAGTCGGACACGACTGAGCGACTGAACTGAACTGAGCTATGACGTGCTTGGTGCTCGATGATTTGTATGTAACATCTCGAAGAGCCCAGTGAATTGTTGGAATTCTCTGCTTTACAGATCGAAAAACTGAAGCACAGAGAGGTTAAGTCCTTAGTCACACAGCTGCTAAATGGCAGAATTGGATTTCCAACCTATTCTCTCAGACTCCAGAGTCCACCACTTTTGTTTCCTTGTTTTACAAATGAGAGTAGGAATGAGGTGCTGAAGGTCACCAGGCAGGGCACCCATCACTTCTGCTGTACCTTTGCCTGAAAGCTCCCCAGTGCTGGGGCATCAACTTCAAGATGTGATGAATGGACCTCAGAGCTGAGTGTCACCTTCAGGAAATAATGCCTCCCACCTGGGCATAGATGTAGTTGAAAGAGGACAGTGAGGTGGAGCATTAATTAAGTCACAAGGATTTCATCCTGGATTCGCAGGATTCAGGATGTTAAGGAATTTGACACTTGCCCCATCCCAGCTCAAGTGTTCCTTGTAGGGTCTTTAAAAGTAGAGAAAATATAGATTTATTTTACTGCTAAAAATTCATTTTCCAAAAGCAAGAGAGTTGCTGTCCTAAAGAGATGAAGGCCTCTAGTCCTTGGAGAGGGGCTGATACTGTTAGGGGAAGCACACTGGTTGAAACCGCCCACCCTGGCCAGGCACCATAGTAACCATTTGCATGAGTTGTTTTATGACAGGAGGTCCCGGTAAGGAACATAGAACTAATAACCCTCCACCAACCGGAAGAGTTCGGGAAAGATCAAAAGGAGATACCACATGTCCGACCACCTCCCAGAATCCTTCTCTCTGGCATCCATTTGGCTGAACAAGGCGTGCACCACCAGGAAGGACTCTGAGTCAGAATGATTGGCTATAGACAACCCGGAAACTAATCTCATCACCATAAAACTGGAGACTATGAGCCATGCAGCAGAGCTGTTCTCCTGGGTTCCCTTACCCTCCTGCTCTCCACCCAGGTGCCCTTTCCCAATAAAATCTCTTGCTTTGTCAGCACATGTGTCTCCTCGGACAATTCATTTCCGAGTGTGAGACAAGACCCAGTTTCAGGCCCTGGAAGGGGTCCCCCTTCCTGCAACAAACCCTCACTGCTCTTGATTCTCCTGGAGATGCGGTAGAGCTCCGTGGCTGCCCTGGCATCCTCCACCGATTTGTGTCCTAGCATGCTGTCCTGCAGACACAGGACAGAGAGGGGCTGGGGGCTGAATCCATGCTCCATGGGACCTGGGCCTTTCCTGCTCACACCCTGATATCGGGCTGAAGCGGGTCAGGGATGAGTCTCCCAGGCCCCTGAGACCCTGGGTTTGGCAGGTGTCTAGAGCAGGCCTGGCTTCACCCATGAGCCTGGGGCCCAGGCAGGGCCAGGCAAGGAATCCAGGTCCTGAGGCCAGGTGTGCCGTCCAGGGGCTCCCATCTGCTGCATGGGGGCAGGGCGCTGCAGACTTGGCCTCAGACCCAGAGGGGCTGGAGCAGTTCCCACAGGAGCCCAGGGCCTGGGGAATGGGGACAGAGATGTTTCTAGAGTGCTGCTTGCTCAGTACATTGAGAACAGGGCTCTTCAGTGAATCCAGGAGCTGACACACTTTCCTGGGTCCCTGGTGCCACAAGCCCTAGAGAGGGGCCCAAACTCAGGCCCATCGCCCGCCTTCTGCACATTCCTGCTCCCCAGACACGCTGCCCCGACTCCTCAGACTGGGGCTCCAGCTCTCCTCTCCCCAGCCCCACCTCCTACCTCCTCCACTAAGACACACCCTTCAACCTCCACTCAGACCTGGTGTCCTGTCTGCCCCCGTCCTCCTTCCCTGCTCAGGACACCTGCCCTCCCTTCTGTGGACACAACCCCCAGATGTGCTGATGGTCAAGTCATGGATCACCCTCCCTTCCACCTTCTCAAGGACAGGCCAAGCCTTGTTCATCCAGGTCCTCAGCCTGTGATCCAGCCTGGCCCAGAGCAGGTGCTTCATAAAACATCTACTGAGCTAGAAGGGCCCACATTTGGCCACAGTTCCTAATGTCCAGTCTCTCTCCCTGGGCTCTTTTACCCTGGTGAGCTCCCAGCCCCAGCACATGCCAGCTCCCTCCCAGGGCTTTGAGGGAGCCTGCTCAATCTACGGGTTTGGGTTCAGTGTTCCTCTCTCTTTTTGAATTCCTCTCATTAGACATCTGCCACTTTCCTATCCTGGTTGAGTGGGGAGGATTCCCAGAGGCTTCTCTATAAATGAATGGTACCAACATGGGCTTCCCACTGAGTCCCAAATGCTTAATGTGGTGCCCAAGGCTGTGACTGGCTGGTCTCTGCCAGACTCTCCTCTCTCTCTGCCATAAACATCGCTCAGACCACCTGCCCCCTGTCTTCTGCCCCTTACCACAGTAAGACCCTCCCCCAGCAAAGCCCTGGTTCAGGAACCCCTCATTTCCTCAGGGTGCACCCTCCAGACCCCAGTCTACTCTTTGAAAAGGGTTTAATCCAAATATTGGAAAATACAAAGCAATGCACACTTGCAAAGCTTTCAACAGTCACCCTCTAGTGGGTCATAAATGGGGCTCCCCAGTGTCTGAGACTCACAGAGGAGGATCCACTGATCTAGAGAAGGGGGGTCAGTCCAAATGCCCATGGGAGCCAGGTGGGAAGGAAATAAGTAAAGAGGATGGAGAGGACTGGGGTCCCTGGAGAGGACCAGCTGCACCTGTCAGGGGTGGTGGAAAAGATGCCCTGTGCATGACACGAGCTTATGCATATAAAACAGGAAAAAAGATACAGATAATTCCCACAAACACATGTGCATGTATGCACACACATGTCTAAATATGATTTCAGAGCTTATGAAATGTGTTGAAGGCTGTACATGAGGTTGAGGATATGGATGGAGAGGTGGACAATCCTGTGAGCAGCCAGGAAGCCTGGCCATGCCCAAGAGGGGAAACCGGAGTGTTCGAGATGATCATAGTCTGGCTTTATGTCAGTGATACACGAGAATGAGAGAAATATGGAAAACTACACAAAGATATGACTGGAAAACAATATAGAGGACACAGCAGATGTCAGCTCCAGCCACCTCCCCCAAGGGAACACAGCCCAGTGAATCGGATCTCCTGAGGCTTTTAAAGGAGCAGGAAGTTTAGATTTTCATGTGAAAACAATGGGCAGCTACCAAACACTTAGGAAAGAAATAATACCTTTTCTACATCTCTTCCAGAAAACACTGTGAGGGAAAAATAAACGCATTAAGGGACCGCCTCCAGTACAGCCCCTGACCTGGAGTGAACCAATCTTGCATGAGCTTATGTTCTGAGTGGGGCAGGGCCTTCTGGATCCTCCTTGAGGGGGAGCGGGAGGGGAACAGGTAGCAGGCATGACTGAGTGTACCATGTGCCAGGCCCTCTGATGAGCCCATCATGTACTTTTTATTCATAGACTGATACAGAGTAGGTACTCAACCCATTGCTCAGATGGGGAAACTGTGGTTCTGTAATTTGCTAGGTTCCTCTATGACACACAGCCTCCTTGTAACTCTAGTGTCCATCTCCCCTCCTCCTGCTCTGCCCTTCTGGCACCTCCTCCTTCCTTCCTCTGTCCCAGCCATGACCTTCCGGCTCACTGTCTTCCAGTCCACATGTCTGGCTGCTGGGCAGGCAGGGCTCAGCCACATCCAGGCTGTGCTCTGACGAGGGCACCATGTCCAAGCTCACAGATTAGACTGGAGGGGTTGCTGGGGAGACTCAGGTAAAGCTGCTGCTTTCCAGGTGGTGGAACTGAGGCCTAGAGAGGGCACAGGCCTGACCCAGTGTCACACAGCAGGAACCTCATCCTCTCCTTCTCCAAGTCCTCCCTGTGTGGCATGAGAAGGATCCAAACTTGTCATTTACCCTTAAGCAGCATGTGTTTGTGTTAGTAGCTGAGTTGTGTCCTACTCTTTGCAACCCCATGGACTGTAGCTTGTCAGGCTCCTCTGTCCATGGAATTCTCCAGGCAAGAATACTTGAGTGGGTTGCCATTTCCTTCTCCAGTAGCATACACAGGGTAAATTCAGAGAGGTTGTGGGAACAAAGTGGAAGATAGATACCGTGACACCCCCAGTGCCCCTCCCCACCTTGGCAGTGCCCATGGGAGGCCAGCAGGTTCCAGGGCTCCACTGACAATTGGGGCTCAAGGAGCTTTGGGAGTCCAGGGAGGTTCTCAGGTTTGCTCTGTTTCTCTTTCCAGCCTCAGCTTGTCCCAGGGTTTATTATCAGCAAAGGTGACAAGGCACCTGATGGCAGGAAGCTGGCTGGGGCTCAGAGTGCTGGCCCTTCCGCCCTGGGGGCCTCTCAGCAAATAGTCCCTTGGAAGCAGGGCAGCTGTCCCTGAGGAGGAGGTAGGATGGGAGGGGCTTCACTCCCCCTACACTGGACCCTGGAGGAACCCCTGTGTGAGCAAGACTGCAGCCCTGGCTGGAGGGACTGTCTTGGGCAGGTGACCTGGGGAATTCCATGGTCTCCAGGGTCCCTGTCACTCTGACCACGTGTCCCTGTCACAGCTCTGAAACCCCTTCAGGCCCCTGTTCTCCTGTCTCAGTTCTAGTCCAGGCCCCTCCTCCATGGGAAGGTTGGCTCCATGCCTGTATCCCTTCTGGGTCAGAAGACACCTACTGAGCTGCCTCAGGGCCACTGGGACCCTGGGATCCCCCCAGTCATCTCCACTCTGCCCCCCGCCCACGCCAGTCCCGGGAGCATCCTCAGGGTTGTCCCCTCCCAGGGTCCTGCAAGGCCTTTCACTTTCAGCTCCTGCCCTTAAAAGGGGGTGATCATCCGTCTATCCCCACCCCCTTTCTGGGTTGCCCTGAAAGTCTCCACGTCTGCATCAGACACAGCATCCTTGTTCATTTCCAATCCCTTCTTCCCAGCTTGGAAGCTGCTAACCAGTCTCCCAGGCCAGGAAAATCCTGCTCAGGTAAGACTACTCCTAGATCTTTCCAGGCTCACATCTGGATGGCAGCTTTGGAGCTTAAGAGCCAAACAGTATGTACAATAATTTATTCTGTGGTTCCTCCATGATGCTCCGCCTTGGAGTCATGCTGAGTTGGGGTGTCTCCCTTCCCCAGTAGGAAAGAGTCACATGTGAAGGAAAAAGTGGGCAAAGGATTCAAATGTTCCTACTTCCCATGTCATCTCTTCCCCACAGCCTTGCTCTCACCCCATGGCTCCTCCCTGTTCACCCCTAAAGCCTCTCTCCTCTGTGTGGGGCTGTGTCCCCTCAGATGGCAGCTCCTTCTAGTGATGCTGCAGGGAGGAGAGGCCAGGGCAGGTGTGTCTCCAGGTTGCTGTGGAAGGAAGCCTGAAGGCGGGTCCTGGGTTCCAGAGCTCCCACCCGCAGGCCTTGCTGACATGTGTGACGTAGAGCAAAGTGTTCACACTTACGGCTTTGGTATGTTTATCTGGAGTTTCCACTTTATGGTCATGCCACCTTAGGGAAGGACTTAATACCTCCAGCCTTTTTTTTTTCTCATCTATAAAATAGGGTTAGTGCTGCAATTACAATCCCTTTTTCAAAATCCTTAGTGTCAGATCTGCTCCTGAATTCAGACTTTTTCAGCTCCAGATAGATGACATGGTACATCTACTCTGTAGGACATAACATTCAACTATGGTCTGAAAGTACCTTGTAATTAAAGACATTAGTGCTTCTGCAACTCATCTTTTGAAACTTCACAATAAAATGAAAAAAAAAGAGGGAGATCATAAATTGTCTCATGTCTCTTCATGTCAAATTTTGTTACCAAACAATTTTTTAAAAATTTGTTTTCAATTTTGAGAGCTTTGAAGGGTTGAGATTGTAGATAATGACCATCCCACCCTGTGTCTCCATAGATAATGGCATACAGCTATTTAGAGAGACCCAAAATGTTCGTGGTTTGAGGCTAGACCACACCCAGCTGGGAGGTTTGGGATAAGACAAGTCTCCTGACAAGGCCAAGGGTGATGGGTGGGGGAACCACTCTGGAGCAGCTGTGCTGTTACCCGAGTGTCTGAGCCATTGGTTCCAACTCCACGGATCCTGAGCCTCAGCGGTCACAGGGCCCTGTGCCATTTCCAGGCGTCTGACTTAACCCACCTTCGGAGCCAGATCTTTCTCTGGTGGATCCTCAGCAAAGACCACTGCTGTACTGGTGCAGTGACCTGCCTGGACATCGAAGCATCATGCCCACTCGGGCAACAGCTCCAGACTATGATGACTTCTGGGTAGGGTTCTGGTACTTCCGCTTGCCAGAGCTCTTCTCTACCTGCGTGGCTTTCTCCCTGGTAGCTGACATGGGCTTTGGGAGAGGGGACCTAGATAACTGGTCCATGTCCATCTGGTGCTTCTGTTTTGCCATGACCCTCTTTATAGTCATGGTCGAGTTATGGAAGCTCCCGTCCCGCTTTCCTTTCTACTGGTACAACTTCCCCGTCACCTATGCCTGCTACGCTGCCCTCGTCTGCCTCTCGACCTCCATCATCTACTCCATCGCCTACGTCCAATTCCTGCTTTATGGTCCTTCCCGGGACCGGGCCATCGCTGCCACTGCCTTCTCCCGCATCGCGTCTGTGGTTTATGCCCTGGATGTGGCCTGGGTGTGGGACTGGTATGATCTCACTGATATTCCCTGCTATGTGCACACTGTGCCAGGCCTGCTGAAGGTGCTGGAGACCTTCGTGGCTGGTGTCATCTTTGCCTTCCTCAGCAGCACCTCCCTGTACCTGCACCAGCCAGCCCTGGAGTGGTGTGTGGCCGTGTACTCCATCTGCTTCTTCCTGGCAGCTGTGATCCTCCTGTTGAACCTGGGTGAACGGAAATACAGGCTGCCAGTCCCCTTCCCCATTTTCCAGCTAGTGCTCACCCTGCTCTCCGTCCTCCTCTATATCAGTGCTCTGGTCCTCTGGCTGCTCTACCAGTTCAGCGAGGAGCTTGGCGGGCAGCCTCAGAGGCCCACTGATGGGGACTGCGGGGACGAGCTCACCTACGACATGTGCGCCTGGGACCAGCGTCTGGCTGTGGCCGTCCTGACAGCCATCAACCTGCTGGTTTACGTGGTTGACCTGGTGTACTGGGCTCGTCAGGTTTCTGTAGGGACTGAGGATTAGCCCAGGGACTCCTGATCCTCTGCTCACAAAGGTATCCTCACCAAGCTCTGACATCCTCTGATGTCCTCTTCTGGTTCCTCTCTCTCTCTCCTCATATCCTTCCCCATTTCTCCCTTCCCAAAGCACTCAGTGCTCAGGTGCCCAGAGGAAGGGTAGGGTGCTGGGAACACTTGGGATGGGGTCTGAGATGTAAAGGGAGCAGGAGGGAGAGGTGGAGTTTCAGCTTCCCTTGGGGGCACCAAATATCTGGTAATTGCTGCCCCTTCTCTCATCAAGACCAGCTGAATGTTTGCTCCCTAAATATTTTCATAAATCTGCCCCTGCCCTTTACTCCTGGAGTGTCTTTTCTCAAGGCCCATCATCACATACCTTGACTACAGAATTAGCCTCCATCCATTTTCCTCCTATAGTCAGAGTGTCAGTTTCAGAGTGAGCCTGTGACTGATCAGTCCCTTTAGAGAATGTCAGTGAGGCCTCCTCAGGGTCACAGGAAAGAAGAAAGAAAGGACATTTAGAATTAATTGATTTGCTCAAGGATCTCATGAAGTTTCAGTGGCAGAGCTGATGTGACTGCTGCTTGTGTGTAGCAGGGAGGAAGGAGGAGGGAGAAGGAAGAATTGAGCCTGGCCAACTGGAGGCTGGTCTATTTGCCCACTTGGGTCAGGAATGAGGCTTTGGGGTGACACAAAGTGAGGAGTTGGAGCTGAGACACTTCCCTAAAGCCAGGACTATGGGGCCTGCAACCTCAGAGCAAGCGTAGACAAGGAAAGTGCTGCCCTTCAGAGAAATATCATATGACATCCCTTATATGTGAAATCTAAAAAGAAATGATACAAATGAACTTAAAAAAAGAAAAAGAAAGAGACTCACAGACTTAGAGAATGAATTTATGGTTGCCTGTATACCCTGTTACATTTAAACTGGATAACCAAGAAGGACCTACTATATAGCACATGGAACCCTGCTCAATGTTATGTGGAACCTGGATGGGAGGGGAGTTTGGGGGAGAATGGATACATGTATATGTATGGCTGAGTCCCTTTGGTGTGCATCTGAACCTATCACAACATTGTTAATCAGCTATACCCCAATCACAATAAAACGTTTAAAAACAAACAAAAACAAAACCATGCCCTTCAGGAAGATAAAAGGACAAAGTCGATATCTGCTTCCAAAGGAATTTGGGATTTCTTTTGAGTCTCCACAGGGGAAATAGAATTCTAAGGTCTTCACTTCTGGTGTATTTAGACCAAAATGTACCTGATCCCTGAGATCCAACAACTCCAACCTGGGAAATTTACACAAGTGGGGACCAACAAGCAATTGGCCTGAGGGGTCCTGAGAAGAAGCAGATGCTGTTATTCTGGCTGAAGCTCCCAACCCAGGCAGCAGGATCCTCCCAGGAAAAGGGCTCCTGTACAAGGGGCTCACAGGGTAATGACAAAGTACACGAGGGAAAAATCAACTGTGAGTCCCAAGAACTCCAATGAACACACACCAGTCTGAAAGAGAGAGCAAACAGGTACACGTATGATTAAACACATTAGAAAAATACACCATGGAAAAAGTACAGGAAGATATGAGAGAGAACCTTAATGAGTCGAAGAGTTATCCCCACCTCCCTAAAAAATAACCATGTTTATGGCATTATTTAGAAGTAGGGTCTTTATGGACATAATTATTTAAAGATCTTGAGATGAAAATCATCCAGGATGGAGGACGGGCTGGCCATCCAGTGACTGGTGGCCTTATAAGGCAAAGGACAGAGAAGTTTGCACACTGAGTTGAGAGAAGATGACAACATGAAGGCTGTGGCAGAGATGGAATAAGTGGCCACAAGCTGAGGGGTTTGAAATATTACTAGTGGAAATGAATGAGTCTCACCTGGAGCGCTGGAGATAGCATGGTCCCCCTGACACCTTGATTTCAGACTTCTGGCCTCCAGAACTGTGGGAGAATAAATTCTTACTATGTTAAGCAATCAAACTTAGAGTAAATTGTTTCAGTAGCCTTAGGAAACTAGGATGAGTTTCCAGAAATGAAGAAGAGAGTCTTTTTCATATTTCTTAAGTTTACAGAGAAACCAGCCTTCTGCTGTGGAACACGGTGATCACTGGATCCCAGACCTCTTGTCATATCCTGTGTCCCCCATGTCTGAGACTCAGAGGGGAGTCTTTAGAGAAAGGTGGTCAGTTCAAATGCTCACAGGAGCCAGGAGAGAAGGAAATAAGTGGAGAGGACTAGTGCCCCCAGAGAGGACCAGCTGTAATTGTCAGGGGTGGTGGAAAAGCGAGATGCCTTGTGCGTGACAGGGTCTCAGGTTTATAAAGCAGGAAAACAATCTACAGATGTGCCCTACATACGTGTACATATATGTCTACATATGATGTCAGAGCATGTGAAGTGTGCTGAGGGCTGTACATGAGGTTGAGGACACAGATGCTCCCCAGAAGGAGGGGTGGATGCTCAAGTGAGCAGACAGGAAGCCTGGCCACGCCCAAGAGGGGCAACTGGGCACATGTGAGATGATCACAGTCCTGCTTTATGCCAATTATATATGAGAAGAAGAAAATATAGAATGTGCTAAACAGAGATGAGAACGGAAAACAATATAAAGTAAAGGGCGTAGCAACTGATTCATGAGACTTCTAAAGGAGCTAGAAATCTGGATTTTCATGAGAGATGAAAACATTGTGCATCTACCAAATAGTTCAAGAAGAAATAAAACTGATTCTATACCATCTCTTCCTGAAAACACTGGGAAGGAAAAACAAACACATCCTTGGGCCACTTCCAGGACACACGGGTTTGCCTGATCTGGAGCAAATCAAGCTTGCATGTGTTTGTGTCCAGAGGTGGGGCAGGGCTTTCTGGGTCCTCTTAGAGCAGGAGGGAGAGGGGAACAGGAAGCTGGCATGGATTGAGTGTGCCATGTGCCAAGCCCTCTGATAGGCCCTTCACAATCTTTCATTCACTTAATTGACACATTCCCTGGTTGCTCGTGGTAAAGAATTCACCTGCAATGCAGGAAGTGGAAGAGATGTGGGTTTAATCCATGGGTCAGGAAGATCTGTTGGAAAAGGAAATGGCAAACCACTCTGGAAATTCTTGCCTGGAAAATCTCATGGACAGAGTACCTGGCAGGCTATGGTCCAAGGGATTGTAAAGAGTCAAACATGACAGCATGCATGCACAGGCATTAAGCCCACTGCAGACATGGAAAAACTGAGGCTCAGTGGGTAATTTGCCAGGTTCCTCCACGCCCCATATCCTCCCTGAAATTCTTACTGTCCATCTCACCTCCTCCTTCCTACTCTGTCCTGGTTGTGACTTTCCCAGCTCATTGTCTTCCAGTCCACATGCCTGGCTGCTGGGCAGGCAGGACTCAGCCACATCTAGGCTGTGCTCTGATGGGAGCATCATGTCCAGGTTTACAGATTGGAGTGGAGGAGGGGCTGCTGGGGAGACTCAGGTAAAGCTGCTGCTTTCCAGGTTCGGGAACAGAGGCCCAGAGAGGGCACAGGCCTTACCCAAGTCACACAGCAGCAACCCCCATGCCTCTCCATCCTAAATCCTCCCTCTGTGCCATTAAATGGATTCAAAGGCTCCACATCAGCATACAGACACAAAATCCTTGTTCATTTTCAACCTCTTCTTCCCAGCTTGGAAACTGCCATCCAGTCTCTCAGGTCACAGAAATCCTCATTCACGTAGGATTACTCCTAGATCTTTCCGGACTCCCACCTGGATGGCAGGTTTGGCGCTCGAGCCAAACATTATGTTATTTATTCTGTGGTTCCTCCAGGACACTCCACCTTGAGTCATACTGGGTTGGTGTCCCCTGTCCCAATGAGGAAGAGTCACATGTTAAGGCAAAGTTGAGGGGAGAGGATTCAGAACAGTCCCTACTTTCCAGGTCATCTTGTTCCCACGGCCTTGCTCTCACTCCAGGGCTCCTTCCTGTTCATCCCTAGAGTTGCCCTCCTCCAGGTGGGGCTGTGTCCCCTCAGATGGCAGCTCTTTCTAGTGATGGCTGCAGGGAGGACAGGCTGGAACACATGTGTCTTCAGGTTGCTGTGGAAGGAGGCCGTGGCATGATGGCAGGTCCTGGATCCCACAGACGTGAGCTTTGGTCTTGGGCTCCCACCCACAGGCCCTCTGACATGCTGGGCTGTAGAGGAAAGCATTCAAATGCATGGCTTTGGCATTTTTATGTGAGGTTACTACTCCTAAACTTTGACCTTAGAGAAGGCCCCTGATTCACCAAGCCTTAGTTTTTTCATCTCTAGAATGGGATTAGCAGTGGTGGCTCAGCTGGTAAAGAATCCACCTGCAATGTGGGAGACCTCTGTTTGATCCCTGGCTTGGGAAGATCCCCTGGAGAAAGGAACGGTTACCCAATCCAGTATTCTGGCCTGAAGAATTCTCTGGGTCGCAGAGTCGGACATGACTGAGCGACTTTCACTTTGGTTTTTTCATCTCTAAAATGGGATTAGCAGTACATCCACAGTCCATTTTATGAAATCCATCAAGTTAGATATGCTCCAGAATTCAGGATTTTTTCAACTCCAGTTGCATATAGTGCATCTACTCTATAGGACATCCCACCCCACCCCCCTGGGGTCTGAAAGCACTTGTGATCAAACACATTAGTGTTTCTAAAACTGAACTTTTAAACATTCATACTAAGGGAAATAGAGATCATAATTTGTCTCATGTCTGTTCACATCTAATTTTGTTACCAAATAATTAAAATTTTTTTTTTTTTTAAATTTTGACACACTTGAAGGGTTGGGACTGTAGAAAGGACCATCCTACCCTGTGTCTCTGTAGATAATGACACACAGCTCAGAGGGATCCAAAACGTTCCTGGTTTGAGGCCAGACCCACCCTGCTCTGAACTTTGGGATAAGACAAGTGTTGTGACAAGGCCAAGGGTGATGGGTGGAGAGAATCATCTTGGATCAGCTGTGCTGTTACCCAACTGTCTGAGTCATTGGTTCCAACTCCATAGATCCTGAGTAGCCTAGGGTCCTGAGTCCTCCACAGGACCCTAGGCTCTTTTCAAATGTTTGATTAATCCACCTCCAAAGCTGGATCTTTCTCTGGTAGGTCCTCAGTGAAGACCCAGTCTGATGACAGTGACCAGCCTGACCATCAGGTTCACCATGAGCTCGTCCCTGGCCTGGCCTCTGCAACCATCAGGGGCTACTTCCTCCGCCTGCTGCAGCTGCTCTCCACCTGCCTGGCCTTCTCGCTGGTGGCTACCACTGGCACTTGGAGGGAGACCATAGGTAACTGGTCCATGTTCATCTGGTGCTTCTGCTTCGTCGTGACCCTCCTTACTTTCATAGTCGAGTTATGTGGGCTCCAGTTCCTCTGGCCCTTTTCCTGGGATGATTTTCTCATCAACTATGGCTCCTACTCCACCCTCCTCTGCCTCTCGGCCTCCATTATTTACCCCACCACGTACATCCAGAACGTCCCTCGTGGCAGCTCCCGGAACCACGCCATTGCTGCTACTGCTTTCTCCTGCCTCGCTTCTGTGACTTATGCCACTGAAGTGGCCTGGCTCTGTACCCGGCCCAGCCAGATCACCTGCTATGTGCTCCCCATGCCAGGACTGCTCAAGGGGCTAGAGAACTTCACGGCCTGTGTCATCTTCGCCTTCATCAGCAACACCTCCCTGTACCGGCACCAGCCAGCCCTGGTGTGGTGTGTGGCTCTGTACTCCATCTGCCTCTTCCTGGGGGCCATGGCCCTCCTGCTGTATCTGGGAGGCTATAGCAACAAGTTGCCCGTTTGCTTCCCCATTTTCCTGTTGGGGTTGGCCCTGCTCTCCACCTTCTTCTACGCCAGCGCTCTGATCCTCTGGGTGCTCTACCAGTTTGACGAGAATTTTGGAGGCCAGCCCCAGCGGTCCAGTGATGTGAGCTGCCGCCATCAATTCACCTACTTGGTGTGCGCCTGGGACCAAAGACTGGTTGTAGCCATCTTGACAGCGGTCAACCTGCTGATTTACGTGGCTGACCTGGTGTACTGGGCCCGCTGGGTCTTTGTTAGGGACTGAGGACCAGCCCAGGGACTCCTGATCCCCTCTGCTCACAGGAGGTATCCTCACCGAGCTCTGGTGTCCTCTGATGCCTCCTCTTCCTGGCTCTCTGCCTCCTCACGTCCTGCCCTGCTCATCTCTCTCTCTTCTTTTCCTTCCCTCCTTCTGCTCTGTCTCCTTCCTGTTCTGTGTGGTTGCCCACACCCTGTTTTACTGTTTTCTCTTGCTGCTGTCATCTTTTCTACATTTTCTGCTTTCTGTCCCTTTTCTGGTCATCCTTGGTTTCTCATCTCCTGTGTCCTGACCACCTCTCCCCATTTTCCTTCTTCTGATCCATCAGGACCTGAGACTCCTTCCTTCTCTGCCCACCGCCCCCTCCCATCTCCTCACATCATACAGTCCTCTGTGCATCTGTTCACACCCTGGGCCTCTGGAGGTCCTCATTGCCAAAGCATGTCTGTCCCCCTGGCAGTGCCTTAGTTGGTGTGTGTGTGTGTGTGTGTGTGTGTGTGTTGGGGTGGAAGCAGGTAGATAGGCATTGGGCTCACTTTCTCCCAGTAGAAGGGGGTGCACAGTGTGCCTCCCATTTAAGTTAAAAAGAAATATCTGGAGGTCAATAATGTCCAGTGGGCAGGGTACTCAAAGTAGAGACCTTCGGTCCGTGGGCCCCACCTGGTGCTCAGCCTCACCTGAGATTGGCTCCAGAATTTTTGCAGGCTCACTAAACATTGACTGACTAAAGCGCATTTTAGAGGAGGCCAGGAGTGAATGCCCTCCAGCCCAACTACTCTCTGTGGAATCAAAAAAGGAGCTCGTGATGGACCCCAGGGTCTTGAAGACACGTGTCTGCAATGTTGGTGAGGGGCAGCAATGTGGCCCTTCTGCCTCAGTGATTAAAACAGCTTGTCCTGCCTCTGCAGTGAGAAGAGCATGGACCCACCAGCCTTAGAAGTGATGTAAATGTGGACAAAGAATGTTGCCTGCATTTTCAGAAAATGAATTATCTTGTCCATCGTGTCCTCAGGCCATCAGCCTCTGCTTCAGCCCTAATATCCTATCCTAACGGGAATTCAGGATGGAGAAAAACAAGGTACTGATCCTAGAAAGTTAAGATGCATATCAGAGGAATAATTTTAGTGAGCCCAGAGCACTATATCTTCCCATACATAGAATGCAGTAAAATCATTGACTTGAGATATCTGTTTTTTGTGATCAGCAATAATCTACTGATTTTAACTAAATGTGTTCCCCCAGCCCCAGTAAAGTCTCCTGTATATCCTGACTCATCCCTTACCTCTTTGGAACAGTTCCTCAGAGCTATCTGAGAGTGTCTCCTTGGCTAGAGTCCTCAGTAACATCTCCAAATTAAACATAAATTTGTGACTTTTACGTTTTGCCTTTTTTTTTTTTTTTTCCTAGTCGACTACAGAAGGCACCCAGGGAAGGCTTCTCCTCTTCTCCTGAACTCTATGAAGCACTGAGCCTTGTACCACCAGAGGCCTCTTGTGCCCATCTGCCTCCTTAGGGAGTCCAGATGAATTAGGGTGAGTCTCTCTTGGGTTTTAGATTTCCTGTTATTGTCTGATAATCCTAAACTTTATTCTGTGCTGTTAAGCTCCTCTCTGGAGGAGTAGGTTCTCCTTAAAACTCAGTTTTGAGAAGCAGTAACTGGTTTATCTTCAGTTAAAAGATGTGGGAAGATTTTGCTCAGTTGAAACACACTCAATGGTAATGAAATAAAATCCATATTTATGGCAAGTTGAGAAAAATTGAAGCATAAACTTTTCTCTGTGCCTTTGGGTCTCCTCCTTCACTTTTTTGTGTATTGTGCATCTGCATGAACTAGGCCTCCTTGGGAGACAACATTTTTTCTTCATCAAAGATCACGGCTTCTTAGGAGATAATCTTCCTTCTTAATTCTGTGAGGGACCAAGATGACCCAGGCTTCTCAGGTAGATTCTTCCCAACAGTAAAGAATCCAGCTACCAATGTAGGAGATGCAAGAAATGCAAGTTCAGTCCCTGGGTTGGGAAGATCTCCTGGAGGAGGAAATGCAACCCACTCCAGTATTCTTGCCTGGAAAATCTCATGGTCAAAGGAAGCTGGCGGGCTACAGTCTGTTAGATCGCAAGAGTCAGACATGACTGAGTGTGAACAAGATGACTCATACCCATTGTTCTCTTTGCGTGGATCTGATTGAGTAAACTGAGAATAACATATCATTTAATGTATAACTTTTTGTCTCAAAAGCTTATACAACTGTGCTTTGACCTATAACAGGTGGAACAGTCCTCAGAGAGATTTTTGAAAGACTGTCTCTTGGGTTATAATCCTTCAGGTTAGCTCAAATAAAAATTTCCACTTGTTTCTTAGATAGACTATGATTTTTTTTTCATAAACATTGGATTATTCTCAGTTGAAGGATACTGGGAAGAGTTTATTATGTTCATATAGAGTTTATACTTACAAGTATCTCCTTAATTAATAATTAAAGGAAATCTCACCTTAAATTGGCCAGATTGGGGTTCTTTTGACATTGCAAAATTAATATATTTTTGCATGTGCAGCTAGAGAAAACAGCTTGATAAACCATCCTTTTAAACTTCTTACCTTAAAGAAATAAAAGCCCTGTAGTGAAAACTTACATTTCTCTTCCTGTGTCTTTGTGATTAAATGTACCTGATCTTAGGCATTTCCCTGCCCCTCCCTGTGTTTTAGGAGCTTGGTCTCTGTTATCCAGAGGAACTCATATGGCAACCAGTGAAATACATTGGGATTCCAAGGAGACTTTTTGTCTGGCTCCGCCAACTCTTAGGGAAATTAGTCATAAGGGATCCCAACCCAGAAGGGTCCTTTGTCATTTGACCTTCTTTTTATCTTCTTATACTATTTTTGGGAGTAAACTTTCCACATTTTGTGAAGGCTACGTCCTTTGCACCTTTGTGGTGGCACCTCCTTTTACTTTTGGTTTGAATGGGTCTTCACTGCAGCTCTTCATTGCTATGCAGAGCTGCCCTCTAGTTGCAGTGTGTGGGCTTCTCACAGCAACAGTCTCTCTTGTTGCTTAGCACGGGCTCTGGGGTGTGTGGGTGCAGCAGTTGTGGGGCACAGCTTAGTTGCTTCGTGGCACATGGGATCTTTCCAGACCATGAATCGAACCCATGTTTCCTGCATTGGCAGGCAAATTCTTTACCACCTAGTCACCAGTGAAGCCCTAAATAGAAGAGTTTTTAATCTTTGGTTTTCAGAAAACTTTTCCTCTTATGCTATGATCCACAACAAATTGATAAAATATACATCTGTAAATAAAGATGTAACATTTTTCTTTTTCTCTTTACCTGATCCCTCTAGAACTTGGCTTATCCAGCTTGCTGTCCTGTGGACTTGATGGTTTATTGTGACCAGATTACAACTAGTTATACTATTCACTGTTTTAATTTGTTGTCTCTTACTGTTTTCAAATTATGTATGCCTCATGCCTCTCTCTGCTGTACTATGACTTTATTAATGTCACCGCTCTATCACTTATATTCTGTCTATTTCTAAGATTGCTATCTCTTATTTTACCCAATGTGTAACCAAGCCTCCGACAAAATTAATGATGGCTAAACATGTTATTCTATCATGTATAAAACTCTACATAGAGTAACTGTAATATTGCAACTCTAGATTTTAGGAGAAGCAACTAGAGAAAATATTTCCTGAATCACAAAAGACTAGTGAGACAGGTGATCCATAGAATTTTGGGTTATCAACAGGACCTAATCTGAAAAACTAGAGTGTTAAGTGGCCTATTAAAAGAATCCTTGCCTGATTTAGGAACAAGTCTTTCTAGTGCCCTTGGACAAACTGGCTATGAAATGCCTCCCAAACCTTGGTCAAAGTTTGACCAGGAGAAATTGCCAAGGACAAAGAACATGGTTTGCCATTTCAGTAAACAATGGATGTTGCCCTCTATCTATCCATCAGCCACTGCAGCCACCTTCAAAAGTGCAACCAGGGAGGAATTCAGAACGGATAAAAACAGGATACTAGTTCAAGATGGTTAACATGCACATCTAATAATTTCAGTGAGCTCACACCCACTTCCCATAGGTAAGAAAGCACTAAAATGATTAACTTGAGGTGCCTGGGTTTTATGGCTAGCAATAAACTTTTGATGGTCAACTTCATGCTATTTTTTATTTTCAGCAAAAACACTTATTCTGGCTCTTCCCTTAGCTCTTTGGAACAGTTTCCAGAATTATCTTAGAGGCTGTCTCCAAGGCTATGGTCCTCCATAAGGTTCCTGAGTAAAACATAATTTGTAAAGTTTAGTTTGTGCTTTTTTTTTTCCAAATTGACATTAACCTGGCTTTTTTTCTTCTTTTTCCTGGTTATGAGGGCAAAAAGTACCAGTGGCCCTATTCTTAATCAGGATGTTGCTTTTCACTTTTTTAGGGGGTGGAGGGGTAGACTGAGGGCAAGCAGAGGGGCAGGTTTGGAACCTGCTGCTGGAGGGAGAGGAGTTGCCTCGTTTGCCTGTGTAGAGCATGCGCATGTTTCTATGCCAGATGCTTTCTAATGCTCAGAGAAAGACAAGGACAAAACCAACCAGACAAACAGGCAAAACGCAAAAGCCACAGACCCTGGTTACCCAGATTTGCTTAGAATGCAGAATCAACTGAGCAGGTGTCAATCTTTACCCAAACCAAGGTTTTTACAAGCCCCTGCTATTGCCTCCCTACCCCAGAGCCTTAGACAGGGCTCATCCCTGGGAAACTAGGGGTTGGGCCCCACCCCAATGCCCAACATCTTATCCTGTAGCTCTTAAAGGTCCCTTGCCAGCACCTCAACGCCTGTCTTTAAAGTTGTGTGCCTGCGTGCTTGCTCAGAGTGTGTGTTTGTGTGTGTGTCCGTCCGTGCACTCCCATGCATTGAGATCAATGGCCCTTTACAGTAACCGGTGGCCAGAAACGCACCACAGTCCTTCTTCCTCTCCTAGTGTCAGAACAAAGCCTCAGAGCCCTGCATTCTGGGGTCACCAGGGCCAGAGGGGCCAGGCAAGCAGAGCTGTGGGAAGGGCAGGGGAAGGACCCCCACTGTGCCCCTCACTCCTGTACTGGGATGAACCATACGATCTTCACCCAGTGGCAGGTGCGGTGGATGGGGAGGGGTCCCAGGAGGTGATCCCCATGGCAGGCATTCTCAAAAAGTAATGAAATAAAATTCATATGTTAAGGCAAGACAAAAATTTCATATGGCCAAATACATTTAACACATGTTAAAAAGTTAAACAGATTTGTTTATTGCAGGGCTTCCTAGGACCTTGAATAGAGCAGTATGCATTGTAAAATTACCAATAGCAGGAAGTGTTTCTCAAACTTGCATGATCAGGGAACTCTCTCCATGCAGCATCTTGGACTAGTGTTCCATGGAATATCTTTGGGAACAATTAGTTTCAAGCCTCCGCTGGGAGTGATCCAGCAGTGCAGGCTGGAAAGGCTCTAATGCTCTAACATCACCTCCCACAGTGGCCCATCTCATTTGGGGGCATCTTTAATTCCTTAGAGGGTGCAAAGCCCACTTGCCTGGCTCTCTGGAGTTTGAACAGAACAGACCCAACTCTTTCCTTTTTCAGAGTCCTCTGAAAGTTCTGCTATGTCTCTGGATCTTCTGTCTTCACATCCCCTAGACTAAATGTCTCTGCTTTAAGCCAGATGCTCCTTCAGGACAGGAACCAGCTTTGCTGTGGGGTCTGCAGTGCCCAGCACACAGCAAACATGCGGTAAATCACTGTTTAGAGCAGAAGTGCATAGAGCCTCCCCGGATTGCTCATGCAACCTCAATTGTGCCACCATCTCCAGACTTTCCACCCTCCTGGCTGTTTGCGATGATGAGTTGTGGAGTCACACATGGTGTGTCACATGTTTCCAGGGACACGCGGTCTCCACTGCTCATTGTTCTATGGTCTCTTAACTCTCCAGATCCCACAACTCTCTTACATGTCATCTCGAGATGGCGGCTTGTTCCCTGCTCAAGATCTTGCACAAGCTGTTCCGTCTACCTTCAGCATGGCCACCTCAGTCTTCAGGTCTCAGCTGAAATGTCACCTGCGTAGGAGGATCTTCCAAAAGTCATCTGCTCCGTCCCAGGACCATTATTCTCTTCATCGTGCTGGTCACTTCCTGAGGTTACCTTGTTAGAGGATTTAACTAGTCTATGGATTTGTCATCTGACGTACCCACTGGAGCAGAGCTCCATGCAAATAAGCATCTAGTCTCTGTGGTCACCTCTGGGTCTTGGGCCAAGTCCTTCCAGAGCATAGTTTGGACAAATGAACAACTGGAATCAGTGATCATTGGAAAAGAGGGTGTTCTTATCACATGTAGACAAAGTGACAATTATTATGATAAAGTGGATGGGGAGGAAACTCTGGGTGGTGATGGAAAAATTTATGGCCTTGAGACTGTTGATGGTTTCATGAAGTGTATATTTATCTGAAAATTCGAGTTGTATACAGAACAGTTTCGTGTCAATAATACCTAAATAAAGTTTTTAAAAAGTTAACATAAAAAAGTAGTTAAGAATCCCGCATGGTAACAAGGAAATCAAGTATAATGTTTGAAAAGACAAAGTCATACATATTACAATTATGATAAGGTAAAAATAAGCTTTATATGGATATACATTACAAAGAAACACATTTGTGTTACTAAAAAAATCGGTCATGGAGGTCTTGTCATGTAGGACCACACAGACTCTCCTCCCACATTTCATCATAAATGCTCCTGTCACTGTTCAGCCAGACATCCTGGGGCACAGCGAGGCTGTGAGGTGCTGACCGTCTACCAGGGGCAGATTCAGGAGCTGCATCTGGCTGCCTGGGCAGCTCCGGGCATTCGGGCCTGTGAAGGACCCTTGTCGCCTTTCACTGTGTGGTCACTCACCAGGGAGGGCTGGTCTGCCTGACAATGCTCATGTCTTGATCAGTTCCACCCCTCATGAAGGGCACGAGCCAGGCCTCCAGGTCCAGGTGCAGGAAGAGCACATGTATCGGGAGGGTCCTCCGGGAGATGCAGAGGCAGGAACCCAGGCTGCCTCCCTGACGCTCCAGCCTCCATTCCATTTTCCTCCTACAGCCAGAGTGTCAGTTCCAAAGTGGGCCTCTGATAGATCAGCCCCTCCCTAGAGAATGTCAGTGAGGCCTCATCACTTACAGCTAAAAACCTACGTCTCTGGTGTTCAGGTCCATCCACATTGGGCCCTGTCTGCTGCCCCTACAACACCTCCCTTCCTCCCCACCTCACCTGTTTTTCCCAGGTAGACCCAGGAACTTGTGGTGACCTGTCCACACCAGGCTGCTTCACAGAAAGACCGAAACTATCAATCTGGGAGCAATCAGACATGGAGCTGGTGGGATCCTGGAAGCCTTCCTGGAGGAGGTGATTAAAAGTCAAGTCTTTAAGGAGCAAAAGAAGAGAGAAAGAACCTTTAGAATTAATTGATTTGCTCAAGTTTCTCCTGAATCTTCAGTGGCAGAACTGATGTGACCCCTGCTTGTCTGTAGGAGGGAGGAGGGAGAAGGGAGAATTGAGCATAAATATCTGGAAGCTGGCCTATTTGCCCACTTGGGTCACGAATGAGACTTTGGGGTGGCACAAGGTGAGGAGTTGGAGCTGAGACACTTCCCCAAAGCCAGGATCACATGGTCTGCAGCCTCAGACCAAGGGTAGACAAGGAAAATCAGAACCTTCAGAAAGAGGAAAGGTCAAGGCTGATACCTACCTCCATGGGAGGTGTTTTTTTTTTTTTTTTTTTTGTCTCCACAAGAGAAATAGAAACTTCAGGTCTTCACTTGTGGATTTGGGCCCAAAAGTTCTCGATCCCTCAGGTCCAATCGCTCTACAAACTGGGGAAATTAACATAATATGTGCAAAACAGGTGATTGGCATGGAGGGTCCTGAGCAGAAGCAAGTGCAGTTATTCTTTGGTGAAACTTAAGTGAAACTCCCAACACAGATGTCAGGATCCTGCCAGGAAAAGGGATCCTGCCAGGAAAAGGGATCCTGTAGGAGGGGTCTCACAGTGTAATGACAAAGTACACAAGGGACCAACCCACTGGGAGTCCCAAGAACTCTAGTGAACACAGAACAATCTGAAAAAGAAAACAAATTCTCTTAGTATGATAGACACATCAGGAAAAGACACAGTGAACAAAGGACAGGAAGATCTGAGTGAGGACCATAATGGATTGAAGATTGTCCTCCAAAAAGCTCATTTCTACTCAGAAAACACATTCATTTAGAAATAGGGTCTTTGGAGACATATTTAGTTAAGGCCTCCGAATGGAAAACATCCTGGGTGGAGTGTGAAACCAAAGACCAGTGACTGGTGTCTTCATAAGAGGAAGGACAGAGAGGTTTGCACACAGAGTTGAGAGAGGATGAGTGCGTGAAGGTGGAGGCGCAGATGGAGTTAAGTGGCCACAAGCTGAAGGCGGGAACTGGCTTGGATTGAGTGTGCCATGTGTCAGGCCCTCTGATGAACCCTTCACATGTTTTTATTCATTATTTAACACAAAGAAGCTATTAAGCCCATTGCACAGGTGGGGAAACTTCAGGATCATTTAGCTATGAAGTGTCTGCCAAAGCGCCAGAGCCTCCTTGTAACTCTGAGTATCCATTTTTCCTTCTTCTTACTCTGCCTTTCTGGCACCTCTTCCTTCTTTTTCTGGCCTTGACCTTCCTGGCTCACTGTCTTCCAGTCCACATGCCAGGCTGCTGGGCAGGCAGGGCTCAGCCACATCCAGGCTGTGCTCTGATGGGGGCACCATGAACAGGCTCATGGATTAGAGTGGAGGAGGGGCTGCTGGGAGACTCAGGCAAACCTACTGATTTCCAGGTTGGGGAACTGAGGCCCAGAGAGGGCACAGGCCTTACCCAGGGCCACACAGCAGGAACCCCCATGCCTCTCCTTCCCCAAGCCCTCCCTCTGCGCCATCAAATGGATCCAAAGCTGTCATTAACCTTAGGTGGACTCAAGGGTGACTTTGGAGAGGTTGGTGGGGGGGCAGTGGGAGAACAGACAGCACGACACCTCCAGACTCCCTCACTCCAGTGCCCTTTCCCACCCCCGGCAGCGCCCACTGGGAGGCCCGCAGGCTCCAGGGCTCCACTGACAACTGGGGCTCAAGGAGCTTTGGGAGTCCAGGGAGGTTCTCAAGTTTGCTCTGTATTTCTCTTTCCAGCCTCAGCTTGTCCCAGGTTTTACTATCAGCAAAGGCAACAAGGCCCCTGATGGCAGGAAGCTGGCTGGGGCTCAGGGTGCTGGCCCTTCAGCCCTGGAGGCCTCTCAGCAAATAGTCCCTGGAAACAGGGCAGCTGTCCCTGAGGAGGGGGTGGGCTGGGAGGGGCCTCACTCCCCCCAAAAATGGACCCTGGAGGAGCCCCTGTGTGAGCAGGACTGTAGCCCTGGCTGGCGAGACTGCCTTGGGCAGATGACCTGGGCAGTTCCATGGTCTCCAGGGTCCCTGCCACTCTGGCCATGTGTCCCTGTCACAGCCCTGAAACCCCTTCAGGCCCCCGTTCTCCTGTCTCAGTTCCAGTCCAGGCCCCTCCTCCATGGGAAGGTTGGCTCCATGCCTGCATCCCTTCTGGGTTAGAAGACACCTACTGGGCTGCCTCAGGGCCACTGGGACCCTGCAATCCCTCCCTCAAACCCCAGCAGCCCCCAACATCTCCACTCTGCTGCCTCGACCTGGTCCCGGGTGCATCACCAGGACTGTCGCCTCCCAGGGGTCTAGCAGTAGCTCCTCTTTCAGCCCCTGCTCTTAAAAGGGGTTAGATTCTCTTGGATGGCAGCTTTGGAGCTTAAAAAGCTGGCATTTTAATATTTGTTTCTTGGTTCCTCCAGGACACTCACCTTGGCGTCATGCTGGGTTGGGGTCTCCCTTTCCATGTGCGGGAGTCACATGTTAAGGCAAAATCCCCCAGTGTGGGGAGGATTCACAACAGTCCCTACTCCCATGTCATCTTGTCCCCACGGCTTTGCCCTCACCCCATGGCTCCTCCCTGTTCACCCCTGGAGCTGCCCTCCTCCGGGTGGGGCTGTGTCCCTCAGATGGTAGCTCCTTCTAGTGATGCTGCAGGGAGGACAGGCTGGGACACGTGGGTCTTCAGGTGCTGTGGAAGGAGGCTATGGCCCTGAAGGTGGGTCCTGGGTCCCAGAGTCCCGGAGCTTTGGTCCTGGGCTCCCACCCGCAGGCCCTGCTGACATGTGCGTGGTGGAACAAAAGGTTCAAACTCACAGCTTTGGCATTTTCATCTGACGTTCCCACTTCCTAGGCATGGGACCTTAGGGTAGAGATTTTTTTCTCTCAAGCATTAGCTTCTTATCTGTAAAATGGAGTTAGCAGTACAATCCATATCGCCTTTTATGAAATTGTTGGGGTCAGATACACTCCAAAATTCAGAATTTTTCACCTTTAGGCAGGTGGCATGTTGCATCTACTCTATATGACTTCACACCCCAATGGGGTCTGAAAGCACCTTGCAATCAAGCACAGTAGTGTTTCTTCAACCAAGCTTTTGAACATTCACATTAAGTGAAATGAATATAGGTCATAGATTGTCTTATGTCTGTCCAGATCAAACTTGTTTCAAATGACTTTTTACAAAAGTTTCTACATTTTTCAGAGCCTTGAAGGGTTGGGCTTGCAGATAAGGACCATGTGTCTCCGTAGATAATGGCACGCAGCACAAAGAGGTGCAAAACGTTCAGGGTTTGGTGCCAGACCCACCCCAGCTGTGAGCTTTGGGATAAGACAAGTGTCCCGACAAGGCCGAGGGTGATGCGTGGGGAGAATCATTCTGGAGCGGCTGCTCTGTTACGCAGGTGTCTGGGCCACTGGTTCTAACTCCACGGATCCTGAGCCTCGTCCATCACAGGACCCTAAGCCTTTCCCTGGTATCTGACTTAAGCCACCTCCGGAGCTGGATCTTTCTCTCGTGAGTCCTCAGTGAAGGCCAGGGCTTACCCAGGACAGTGACCAATTTGACCGTCTGAACCACCATGCCCACCACGTCGTCACCCCCAGGCCTTTGCTCCTGGACTATCATGGGCTGCTCCGTCCGCCTGCTGCAGCTGCTCTCCACCGGCGTGGCCTCCTCCCTGGTGGCCAGCGTGGGCACTCAGCGGGTGGGCGTGGATAACTGGTTCTTGTTCTTCTGGTGCTTCTGCTATGTTGTGACTCTCCTCATCATCATTGTGGAATACAGCAACCTCTGGTCCCGCTTTTCCTTCCACTGGTACAACTTCCCCATCAACTACGCCTGCTATGCCGCCCTCTTCTGCTTCTCAACCTCCATCATCTCTGCCACTACTTACATCCCGTTCTTGCCTCAGGGCCCCACCGGAACCACGCCATCACTGCCACAGCATTCTCTTGCATTGCTGCTGTGGCTTACGGGACCGAATTTTTCTGGACCTGGGTGGGTCACCGGCCCAGAAGGATCATCACCTATGTGCATACGGCGCATGGCCTGCTCAAGCTGCTGGAGAACTTTGTGGCTTGCATCATCTTCGCCTTCATCAGCAACACCTCCCTGTACCAGCACCAGCCGGCCCTGGTGTGGTGCGTGGCTGTGTACTCCACCTGTTTTATCCTGGGGACCCTGGCCATCCTGCTGGGCTTGCTCTACTGTGACAACTGGCTGCCCATCCGCTTCCCCGTTTCCCAGCTTGGGCTGACCCTGTTTTCCATCCTCCTCTACATCAGTGCTCTGGTCCTCTGGTCGCTCTATCAGTTCAATGAGGAGCTGGGCGGCCAGTCCCAGCGATCCAGTGATATGACCTGCAGAGATGAGTTCACTACTTATGTGTGCAACTGGGACCAGCGACTGGCTGTGGCCGTCCTGACAGCCATCAACTTGCTGCTCTATGTGGCTGACCTGGTGATCGCGAGCTGCCTGGTCAGTGAAAGGCTCCATTCACGGGCTCCAGGTTCCCTCTACTTATGGAGATATTATGTTGTCTGATGTCGTCTCCCTGGCTCCCTCTCTCCCTCCTCACATCCTTCTCCACTCATTTCACTCTCCTTTCTGTTTCCTTCCCTCCTTCTGCTCTGTGTCCTTCCTGTTCTGTATGGTTGCCCACAACCTGTTTTGCCTCTGTCTCATTTTTCCTACATTTTCTGCTTTTTGGCCCTTTTATGTTCTTCCTTGGCTTTCCCATCTCCTGTGTCCTGACCACCTCTCCCCATTCTCCTTCTTCTGATTCATCAGGACCTCAGACTCCTTCCTTCTCTGCCCACCACCCCTTCCCACCTCCTAAGGTGCTGACTCCACAGCACACAGCCGTTTGTGCAGCTGTTCACACCCTGAGCCTCCGGAGGGGCCTCATTGCCAAAGCACATCTGTCCCCTTGGCGGTGCCTAGTTGGTGTGTGTGTGGAGGGTGGTTTGGGGTTTTGGTAGGTACCTAGTGATTGTGTCCCCTTTCTCCCAGTGGTGGGCAGTGTACAGTGCTCTTCCCTTCTAACTGAAAAAAGCAAAATGAAACTCACAGGGTTAGTAATTTCCAGTGGGCAGGAGGCTTAGAGCCGGGACCCTGGATTCTGAGACCCCACCTGGATTGCTTAGCCCCACCTGAGACTGGCTCCAGAACTTTTGCAAGCTCACTAAATACCTGCTGCCTAGAGGATATCTTAGAGGAAGCCAGGGGTGGATGCCTTCCATCCAGCTGCTCTCTGGGTGCCAAACAAGTGTAATAGAAAGCAAGCTCTTGTGCCTTACACACTGTAAGGCCAAGCAATAGCGGAATGTCTGAGTTTGTAGTAGAAAAAAATGTTTACTGCAGGATCGTGGGAGGAAAAAGGTGGCTCATGTTCAAAAGCCCTAAACTCCACTAAGAGTATCGGCATATTTAAAGGCCAGGTAAGGGATGAGGGTCTCAGGATAGCGAGCAGCTCCTATGCAATGCTCTGATTATCAGTCCTTGCCTCCAGGAGGCCTGGGGGCTATGCGTTCAAGGTCTTGAAGTGGTTCTGTTTAGTTCAGTTTAATTGCTCAGTCGTGTCTGACTCTGCAACCTCATGGACTATAGCATGCCAGGCTTCCCTGTCCATCACCAACTCCTAGAGTTTACTCAAACTCATGTCCGTTGAGTCGGTGATGTCATCCAACCATCTCATTCTCTGTTGTCCCCTTCTCCTCCTGCCTTCAATCTTTCCCAGCATCAGGGTCTTTTCAAATGAGTCAGTTCTTCACATCAGGTGCCAAAGTATTGGCGTTTCAGCTTCAGCATCAGTCCTTCCAATGAATATTCAGGGCTGATTTCCTTTAGGATGTACTGGTTAGATCTCCTTGCAGTCCAAGGGACTCTCAAGAGTCTTCTCCAACACCCTAGTTCAAAAGCATCAATTCTTCAGCGCTCAGCTTTCTTTATAGTCCAGCTCTTAAGTGGTTAAGGTCTCACATTCACTCAGGGTTTTTCATGTCTGTAAAACAACTCTGGAAATGTGCATCAGATAGTGTTTTCTAGGTACTTCAAAAGGAGCTAAAGCAGATGATTTGAGGGAGGGATCTCCAGTATTCTTGCTTGGAGAATCCCAGAGGAGCCTGTGGGCTACAATCCATGGAATCACAAGAGTCAGACACAACTGAATGACTAACCCTTTCTTTCTGGTCCAAGAAGCCCCCATAGGGTCCTGCTCGGTTACAAAAGAAACGATCAAAAAAACTCATGGTCTTGGAGACACCTGCCTGCATGTTTGCAAAGGGCATCCCTGTGGCCCTCCTGCCTTGGTGTTCCCAGGCCTCTGCAGGAAGAAGTAGTGGCCACTGCCAGCCTTAAAGGTGATGATAGGATGGGTATTTTTTGTTTTGTTTTTCTAGTCTGGGTGGCAAAAATTACTGGGTCACCCTATTCTTAAAGGGAAAGTTTCTTTTCAAAATTTTCTTGGGAGTGTGGGGTGGGTGGATGGGGATGGAGGGAGGTGGGCAGAGCACAACATTTAAAAGAATGACATAGCCCAAGGACAGGACAGAAATTGATTATTACTGAGGTAGGGGATAGATGGGCCCCTGGAATGGACAGCTGGTGTTAGTCAGATGGGCTAAAACTGAAGCTCTGTTCTCACCCAGACACTCCGAAGACAAAGCTAGTGGCAAAATCTGAGCTCTGTTAAAGCAGAGATAAGGTTCCCACTCCTGAGGGCAAGGAAGACTTCCCCATCTGCACATGTGTGGAAGGCTCCTTGTAGTTCAAAAAGGAAAAGGACAGTACCCCATAATAAGTGTGGACATGCACCCACAGGCTTCTGCATTGGGATTCATCTTAGCAAAAAGTTGCGTACACATCTTGGTCAAATGTAAACAAAGACCTTGAAGGATTATCCTACATAAGCAACATAAATCACCTCCTATTGCACTCCTCTCCAAGTGTCTATTTCTGGCCTCCTTCTGACTTAAATAAAAAAATATTATTCTGTGTGTTTTCCCATATGTTATGCTGTGTCTCTAATAGTAAACTGTGTACCTGTTTTTATGGTTTTTGCCTTCTTGAAACGTTCTTGTTTTCAAACGAGGGAAAGAGCAGGCCCACTTTTCTTCTGGCCTCCAGCCCCTGGTGGCGAGGAGTCTTAGTTTTCATCCAGGCTACCCAGGTTCAATTCCTGGGCAGGAAGCTAAGATCTCTCATCAGGACCATTCACAGCTGTCTCTCCGAGGTCAATGCCAGACTGCTTTAGTTAAAGAAAGTGGTGGGTGAGGCCAACATCTTACTTGCAACAGGCAAAATAGGATGTGGGCAAACCAAACAGGAAGAAAGAGCGAAAGGAAGGAAGGAACAGAAGTCTGTTTAGAGTCGGATGGGCCTGGAATGAATCGCTTAAGTTCTTAACCTCACCTGGAGACACTCATCCATGTAGTGGGCTGTTTAGGACACGCTCTGCAGGGTTGTGCCCTCTCTGCATGAACAGCAGCCAAGGGAGAGATGGGGGTGAGGCTGGATGGTGACAGGCGTCCCCCCAGGGGTGCTCATCTCCTAGGCCAGTGGTTTATCCATGATGACACAGCATAATCACCTGATTCTCTGGCAGTGCTTCTCAAACATGGTTCCCAGGCCAGTAACAGAGAATCAACAGGGGGTAGAGGGTGTCAAATTAAAAAAAAAAAGGACATGAGAGTTGTGCATTAAGTTTTATTTGGGGCAAAATGAGGACTGCAGCCTGGGAGATAGCATCTCAGGTAGCTCTGAGAGACTGCTCCAAAGAGGCCATTTATCTATTATTTTCATGAAGGGGGAATATGTGCAGTCAAGCACATATTTTTCCAGAAGGTTCCAACTAGTCTCATGAAGCTTTTGCTAGTCACGAGGAGCAGTGGTCACCATGAAGGAGTTCGTGCTTTTGTAGATATGAGGAGGTACAAGAATTGGGCTCATAAAATCGGCTCCTGAAAATATCTCTCTGGAGACCTGTCCTGCCAGTACCCTAAGCACAAGTGCCTCATTTCCGCTCTCCACCCTGAGCTCCTTTTAGGGGGTGTTGAAGGTCAGCAGCTGCAGTAGCATATGATTTAATCCTTATAGAGGTAGATGGCAAGTGCCAATTTGTAGCTGATGGGGGGAACTTGTTTGGAATGCAGATTCCTGGGTTCTACCTGAGACCTGCTGAATCAGAAATTCTAGGATGGGGCCCAGGAGCCCCCAGGTGATGCTGCTCTTGGTGAACTGTGAGAACACGGTGCTCAGGTCCTGGGGTGCTGCAAAACTCGTCAGGTGATTCCAATGTCTTAACATTCAGAATCACCTCTAGAATGGGACTTCCATGGTAGTAGTAGTTAAGAATCTGCCTTGCAGTGCAGGGGACATGGGTTCAGTCCCTGGTCAGGGAGCTAAGATATCACATGCCATGGAGCAACTGGGTCCAGTGAAACTAGAGAGTCTATGTACTGCAGTAAAAGATCCCACAAGATAAAAAAAAAGTCCAGTGCAGCCAAATAAATAAAATAAAAGAATAACTCTAGAAGTCAAAATACTAACAGGTTTCTGCCCCAACCCCATTGCCCAACCCCAGCGATTCTGGTTCAGTGAAGCTGAAATGAGACCCAGGCAGGGATTGAAAAACAACTCAGAAACTGTTTCCAGTTCACAGTCCCTACTCTGGTTTGGACCCTTCTCCCCACACACTACGCACAGCCTTTCTTCACAGGCTGGGCCATGCAGCAGAGGACGACTGCTCTCCTAGGTGGGCCTGTGGTACAGAGAATAACCACAGCTACAGACATTTGGTGGCTGCTTGATCTATGCCAGGCCTGGTGCTTGGGGGTTTGACCCTATGAATGGTTACATTCCCTACCTTACAGAGGGCGAACCTGAGGCACAGAGAGGTTGAGTCGCTCACCCTAGGTCGCACAGCTAGCAGAACCAGGATTCCATCCTAGTTCCTCCAGAGTCCACTACCTTTGCTCCCTCTTTTTATAAATGAGAGGAGGTATAACTGAGCAGGAACCCATCAGATCTCCCGGGACAGGCCCCTCCCCGATACCCTCTGCTTTAGCTCCTCTCTGAAGTTTCTAGATAATAAATAGGTGATGCACATTTCCTGAGATGTTCTGCAGATGAGAAAACCAGCTCCCTCTCCAGCAAATGGAAGAGGTTAACTGCCTGAGGACCAGAAGCACATAGCCCCAGGCCTCCTGGAGCCTAAGGACTGACAGAGTTCAGCTCTGGGACACCACCTTGTTATCAAACCATCAGCCAATCAGAGAACGACTCTCCCTGCCCCCAACGTGGCTTTTAAAAGAGCTTTGCTGAAACTCTTCAGGGAGTTTTTTAGGGCACAAGCCACCTGTCTTCTTGTATGGCTACAATAAAACTTTTTCTGGTGCAAACTTCAACATTTCAGTTTGTTTGGCCTCACTGGGCATAGGGCCCAAGAACTTGCAGGAACAGAGGGATGAGGTGCTGAAGGTCAGAAGGGGGCACCCATCACTCCTCTTGTACCTTTGTCTGGAAGCTCCCCAGTGCTGGGGCGCCAATTTCAAAATGGGATGAATGGACCTCTGAGCCAGGTGCCACCCCCAGGAAGTAATGCCCCCATCCCATGAGCAAATGGAATTGGAAAAGGGAGGCAGAGGGAGGGGTATTGATTAGTCACGTGGTCTGCTCCCTGGGCCCACAGGATTCAGGGTATTCCTGTCCCGGCTCAAGTGTTCATTGCCCTCTCAGTGCTGGGTGGTGTCCACTGACACTTGGCTCAGAGAGAATAAAGAAAAAGAGGCGGATCCGAGGGAGTAGAGAGAATATGGAACCATTTTACTACTAAAAAAACATTTTCCAAAAGCAAAGGAGTATTTGCTCTGGAAAGATGAGGATCTGGTCCTCAGGCAGGGGTGGGATGAACTCCACCAGGCGGGCAGCCCTACCGCTCTTGAATTCTCCTGGAGAAGCAGTAGAGCCCCATGGCTGCCCTGGTATCTCCCACCAAGTTGTGTCCCAGCACGCTGTCCTGCAGACTCAGGACTGAGAGGGGCCTGGGGGCTAATCCAGGTGCCACGTGACCCAGGACTTCCCTGCTCACACCCTGAGACCAGGACTGAAGTGGGTCAGCAGTGAGTCTCCAAGGGCTCTGATACAATAGCCTCAGCAGGTGCTGAAGCAGGCCTGATTTCAAGCAGTTCTCACAGGGAGCCCAGGGCCTGGGGAACATGGACACAGATGCTTCCAGAGTGCTCCTTGCTTAGCATGTTGAGAACAGGGATCTTCAGTGAGTCCAGGAGCTGATACTCTCTCCTTGGTCCCTGGTGCCACAAGCCCAGCAGAGGGACCCAAATTCACGTCCATTCCCCACCTTCTGCATATTTCTGCTCCCCAGACAAGCCCCCCTCCCCCACTCCTCAGACTAGGGGTCAGGCTTTTCCCTCCCCAGTACCCCTTTCCTGCCTCCTCCACTAAGACACACCTTTCAACCTCCACTCTGACTTGGTGTCCTGCCTGCCCCCTGTCCTCCATCCCTGCTCAAGATACCTGCCCTCTCCTCTATGGACACCCCCTCCCCCCCAGATGTGTTGATGGTCAGGTCATGGGTCATCCTCCCTTCAATCAAGAATTTCTCAAGGACTGGCTGGGCCTTGCTCACCCAGGTCCTCAGCCTCTGGTCCAGAGCAGGTGCTGAGTTAGAAGGGCCCCTGTGTGGCCGCAGCTCCTAGTGTCCAGCCCGCTTCCTTGGGCTCTTCCATCCCAGTGAGCTCCCAGCTCTCAGCACACACCTGCCCCTGCCTGGGGCTTCAGGGGGACCATCTTTGCCTGTGAGTTTGAGCTCAGGGTCCCTCTCTCATTTTTTGACCCCCTCCCCCAGCTCATTGCATATCTGCCACTTTCCTATCTGGGGGGAATTCCCAGAGGCTTTTCTGTAACTGAAAGTTAGTCCCCAGGTTACATCTCAACAGTGGCTTCCCACTGAGTCCTAAGTGCTTAATGTGATGCCCAAGACTGTGAGTGTCTATCCCTGTCAGACTCTATTTGCTCTTTCTCCCATAAACATTGCTCTGTCCCCCTGCCCCTGCTTCTTCTGTGAGAAGTATCCTTCCCCTATCATTTCCTAAGGATGCAAACTCCAGACTGCAATCATTCTCTTAAAACAGTTTAATCCAAATAGTGGAAAATATAGCAACCCACCTTCCCCAAAGGTTTCAATAGTCACCTTCTGAGGGTCCTGTGATGGGGGTCCCAGAACTCCTGAGTCATAGAAGCAAAAGGGGACCATGAAGATGAGTACAGGTATCATTGTCAGGACTCAGACTCCTTGGTCTGCCTCCAGAGGACTCTCTTGTCTATCTGGGGACCTCGGGCATTTGAGGGGCACCACAAGGGGGAGCCCTGAGTATGAGCCCAGGACTCTGCTCACCAACAACTTAGGGGAAGGTAGTGCAGGAATCACCTGACTTACCTCTAAGGTCAGCTTCCTAACCTGAATCCCGTGGGTCCATTAATGTCCTGGGAGATGGGTTCTAGGAGTTCTGTAACAGCCTTGTAACAGAATGCAATGTTCCCAGGGTATGTGCATGCATATTTCTGGGATAGTTATATTCTCAATGGGAATTTTGTACTGGAAAAGCTGAAATGTTTCCAAAGGGCTTTCTTGTATCTCCAAAAGAAGTAGGGTTTCCTAATATTGTGTGCCAAACAGAATAAGTGAGTGAGCAAAAATTTAGGATTCTCTCTGTGTTATCTGTCTGGAGCAGTGACCTCCCTTGGCATCAAGAGAAGCAGGTTCAGAAAGATCTGGTAGCCTCTCTGGGCACTGAATTTCCCCAGCTTGTCTCTTTCCCAGACTGCAGCATCCCAACATCCCTGGACTGAACTACAATTTTGTATCCTTTGACAACATCTCCCTGTTTTCCCACCTCCCTGCCCCACCACTGTTCTACTTTCTGCCTCTGTGAATCTGTTTTTTTTTTTTTTTTTTTTAAGATTCCACACATAAGTGCAGTTGTGATAGTTTTTCTGTCTCCCTTTCAACTCAGTGTAACGTCCTTCAGGTTTATCTATGTTGTTGCTAATGTCAGAATTTCTTTCTTTTTAGGGTGAATAATATTCCGTGTGTATGTGTTTCTTATTCTATTCACCCACTGATGGACACTGAGGTTATTTTCATATTGCCATGCTCTTTAATATCAGATAAGATGAAAGGGCAAAAACTAAAATTGCAGATTTGGAAAAATAGAATTTCTACAGATTGTTGTAAAGTGTTCCATTATTTAAAACATTATCAAAAGGTGGCATATACATATCTTGATACTGCTTGTTGTAAAATGTTATCAAACACTTTATAGAATGAGAGAACTTCTTGAATTTCATTTTCCATCAAAAGATAATCCATGCACCAATGTGTTGTAAGTTCAGTTCAGTCGCGCAGTCGTGTCCGACTCTTTGCGACCCCATGAATCGCAGCACGCCAGGCCTCCCTGTCCATCACCAACTCCCGCAGTTCACTCAGACTCACGTCCATTGAGTCTGTGATGCCATCCAGCCATCTCATCCTCGGTCGTCCCTTTCTCCTCCTGCCCCCAATCCCTCCCAGCATCAGGGTCTTTTCCAATGAGTCAACTCTTCGCATAAGGTGGCCAAAGTACTGGAGCTTCAGTTTTAGCATCATTCCTTCCAAAGAAATCCCAGGGTTGATCTCCTTCAGAATGGACTGGTTGGATCTCCTTGCAGTCCAAGGGACTCTCAAGAGTCTTCTCCAACACCACAGTTCAAAAGCATCAATTCTTCGGCGCTCAGCCTTCTTCACAGTCCAACTCTCACATCCATACATGACCACAGGAAAAACCATAGCCTTGACTAGACGGACCTTAGTCGGCAAAGTAATGTCTCTGCTTTTGAATATACTATCTAGGTTGGTCATAACTTTTCTTCCAAGGAGTAAGCGCCTTTTAATTTCATGGCTGCAGTCACCATCTGCAGTGATTTTGGAGCCCAAAAAAACAAAGTCTGACACTGTTTCTACTGTTTCCCCATCTATTTCCCATGAAGTGATGGGGCCAGATGCCATGATCTTCGTTTTCTGAATGTTGAGCTTTAAGCCAACTTTTCCACTCTCCTCTTTCACTTTCAACAAGAGGCTTTTTAGCTCCTCCTCACTTTCTGCCATAAGGGTGGTGTCATCTGCATATCTGAGATTATTGATATTTCTCCCAGCAATCTTGATTCCAGCTTGTGTTTCTTCCAGTCCAGCATTTCTCATGATGTACTCTGCATATAAGTTAAATAAGCAGGGTGACAATATACAGCCTTGACGTACTCCTTTTCCTATTTGGAACCAGTCTGTTGTTCCATGTCCAGTTCTAACTGTTGCTTCCTGACCTGCATACAGATTTCTCAAGAGGCAGGTCAAGTGGTCTGGTATTCCCATCTCTTTCAGAATTTTCCACAGTTTACTGTGATCCACACAGTCAAAGGCTTTGGCATAATCAATAAAGCAGAAATAGATGTTTTTCTGGAACTCTCTTGCTTTTTCCATGATCCAGCGGATGTTGGCAATTTGATCTCTGGTTCCTCTGCCTTTTCTAAAACCAGCTTGAACATCAGGGAGTTCACGGTTCACATATTGCTGAAGTCTGGCTTGGAGAATTTTGAGCATTACTTTACTAGCATGTGAGATGAGTGCAATTGTGCGGTAGTTGGAGCATTCTTTGGCATTGCCTTTCTTTGGAATTGGGATGAAAACTGACCTTTTCCAGTCCTGTGGCCACTGCTGAGTTTTCCAGATTTGCTGGCAAATTGAGTGCAGCACTTTCACAGCATCATCTTTCAGGATTTGAAACAGCTCAACGGGAATTCCATCACCTCCACTAGCTTTGTTCGTCGTGATGCTTTCTAAGGCCCACTTGACTTCACATTCCAAGATGTCTGGCTCTAGATTAGTCAACACATCATCATGATTATCTGGGTCATGAAGATCTTTTTTGTACAGTTCTTCCGTGTATTCTTGCCACCTCTTCTTAATATCTTCTGCTTCTGTTAGGTCCAGACCATTTCTGTCCTTTATCGAGCCCATCCTTGCATGAAATGTTCTCTTGGTATCTCTAATTTTCTTGAAGAGATCTCTAGTCTTTCCCATTCTGTTCTTTTCCTCTATTTCTTTACATTGATTGCTGAAGAAGGCTTTCTTATCTCTTCTTGCTATTCTTTGGAACTCTGCATTCAGATGTTTATATCTTTCCTTTTCTCCTTTGCTTTTTGCTTCTCTTCTTTTCATAGCTATTTGTAAGGCCTCCCCAGACAACTACTGTTAAAATATAGAGCAATATAAACACCCCACAAAGTTTCCACATGCTGTTTTGAGTAAATCCACCTCCCCAACCCAAGAGGGGACCACTTTTGATCTGCATAGTAGATTAGTTTAACCTATTTCAGAATCATATTGTGTATATTCTTTTGTTTCTAGAATCTTTCAATTATCACAACATTTTTGAGATACATCCATGTTTTGTGTAGTTTATAGTTCATCCTTTGTATTGTAATACTCTAGGTTTGACTATATTACAGTGTTTATTCCCCTGTTGATTGATATGTTGCCTGCTTCTAATTTGGGATTATTATGAGAAAGCTGCTATGAATGAACTTTCTTATATAAGACTTGTAGAGGAAGATTTCATTTCTGTTGAGAAAATACTTATGGTTGAAATTGCTGGGTCACGGGGTAATTTATGTTTAATTGTATAAGAAACTGTCAGACACTTGAGTGTAGCTTTTACACACCCATAGTGATGTACACTGCCTGGAAAATCCCGTGGATGGAGGAGCCTGGTGGGCTGCAGTCCATGGGGTCTCTAAGAGTTGGACACGACTGAGCGACTTCACTTTCACTTTTCACTTTCATGCATTGAGAAGGAAATGGCAACCCACTCCAGTGTTCTTGCCTGGTGAATCCCAGGGACAGGGGAGCCTGGTGGGCCGCCGTCTATGGGGTCGCATGGAGTCGGACACGACTGAAGCGACTTAGCAGCAGCAGCAGCAGCAGTGATGCATGCATGTTCCAGTTGCTCCTCATGACCACTGCATTCTGCATTGCTTCTTCACTGACCTCCATTTCATTTTCTTCCTAACAACCAGAGGGACAGTTCCACTGTGGGCATCTGAGTGAGTGGCCCAACTGTAGAAAATGTCAGCGAGGCATCATCACTCACGGCTAAAATCCAACTTATTTCTCTGGTGTTCAGGCCCATCCAACACCTCTGTTACTCCGCACCTCATTTGTGATGCTCAGATAAGATGCAGGACTCTGTAGTGACCTGTACACAATCACTGCTTACCACAGGGTAAAGGCTGAGCAGTATCAATCTGGGAGCAATGAACGGTGGAGCTTGTGGGATCCAGGAAGCCTTCCTGGAGGAGGTGATGTGGAGGTCAAGGACAAGTTAGCATTAACAAGGCAAAAAGGCAGGAAAGAGTTGCAGGATTAAATGCTTTGCTCAAGGATCTCAAGAGTCTTCCATGGCAGAGCTGATATGACTGCTGCTTGTGTGTAGGAAGGAGGAGAGAGAAGGGCAAATTGGGCCTGGCTAACTGGAGGCTGATTTTTATCCCCGCTTGAATCAGGAATGAGGCTTTGGGGTGGCACAAGGTAAGGATTTGGAGCTCAGACACTTCCCTAAAGCCAAGACCACATGGCCTACAGCCTTGGAGCAAGGGTAGACAAGGAAAAACCATGCCCTTCAGCTAGAGGAAAGGTCAAGGCTGACATCCACCCCACATGAGTTTTGTGTGTGTGTTTTTTTAAAGTTTCCACAAGAGGAATAGAAGTTTCAGCTCTTCTTGTCAGTTTGGGTCCAAGTGTGCATGATCCCTGAGATCCAACAACTCCAACCTGGAAAATTAACACAGTCAGTGCCCAATAGGCGATTGATCGGAGGGTCCTGAGCAGGAGCAGGTGCAGTTATTCTGGGTGAAGCTCCCAACCCAGTAGGACCCTTCCAGGAAAAGGGGTCCTGTAAAAGAAGGTCTCAGCTTAATGACAAAATACATGAGGAACAACCCACTGTGAGTCCCAGGAACTCCAGTGAACACACATCAATCAGAAATACTCAGTAAACAAATTCACTTTATATGATAAAACACATCAGAAAAAGAATCATGAAGTAAGGACAGGAAGATATGAAAGAGGACCATAAAGGGCTGAAGAGTGTCTTCCAAAAATTCATGTCTACTCAGAACTTCAGAATGGGCCGCCTTATTTAGAAGTAAGGTCTTTGCAGACGTATTTAGTTAAGAATGGAGGGGGAGCCTGAAATCTCATGACTGGTATCTTTATAAGAGAAATGAGAGAGAGATTTGCACACACACAGTTGAGAGAAGATGAGTACATGAAGGTGGAGGCAGAGACATAGATAAGCGGCCACAAGCTAAGGGGCCTCCAGAAGCTAAAAGAGGAAAGGAAGGGCCCTCTTTCTGAAGAATCTGAAGCAGCACAGCTCTGCTGACACCTTGATTTCAGACTTCAGGCCTCCAGGACAGCGAGAGAATAAATCTCTGTTATTTTAAGCCAGCAAACTTGTACCAACTTGTTGCAATAGTCCTAGGAAACCAAGATAAGTTTCCAGAAAGGAAAAAAGAGTTTTTATCTCATTTTTTAAAAGTTTACAGAGAGAATGCCTGACCTCCTGCCCTAGAGCATGGTGGTCACATGGATGCCAGGACCCCTTGTCATATCCTGTGTCCCCCAGTGTCTGAGACTCACAGGGGAGGGTCCACTGATCTAGAGAAGGGTCCAAATGCCCACAGGAGCCAAGAGGGAAGGAAATAAGTAAAAGGGATGGAGAGGACTAGGGCCCCTGGAGAGATTAGCTGCACTTGTTGGGGGTGGTTAAAAAGTAAGAGGCCATGTGCATGACATGGTCTTCTGTTTATAAACCTGGAAAAAACTACAGATAGTATCACAAACGTGTGCATGTATGTACGTGTGTGCATGCTCAGTCCCTCTGTCGTGTCAGATCCCATGGACTGTAGCCCACTAGGCTCATCTGTCAATGGCGTTTTCCCAGACAAGATTACTGGAGTGGGTTGCCATTGCCTTCTTCAGGGGATCTTCCTGACCCAGGGATCAAACCCATGTCTCCTGAGTCACCTGCATAGACAGGCAGATTCTTTACCAGTGAGCCACATGGGAAGCTGCCTATGGACACACATGTCTACATATGATTTCAGAGCATGTGAAAGGTGTTGAAGGCTGTACATGAGGTTGAGGATATGGATGATCCCTGGATGGAGAGGTGGACACTCCGTGAGCAGGCAGGAAGCTTGGCCATGCCCAAGAGTGTAAGCCGGGCACTATGAGATGCTCATGGTCCTGCTTCATGTCCGTTATACATGAGAAGAAGGAAATACAGAAAATGCTAAACAAAGGTGAGAATGAAACGCAGTATAAAGTAAAGGACATGGCAGCTACTCAGCTCCACTCCTCCTTCCAGAGGCAACACAGCCCAGTGACACCAGATCTCCTGAAGTGTCAAGAGGAGCTGGAAATCCAGATTTCCATGTGAAATTAAAACACTGCAGCTACCAACACTTCGGGAAGAAATAATACTGATTCTAAACAATCTCTGCCTAAAAACTCTGTGAAGAGAAACCACACACATCCCCGGGCCACCTTCAGGACCACCTTCAGGTGTTTGCAACACCTGATCTGGAAGAATAAAGCTTTCATGCACTTGTGTCCAAAGTGGGGCTAGGGCCTTCTGTGTCCTCAGTGAGAGGGAGGGGAACAGGCAGCCGGTGTGGATCGAGTGTGTTTTGTGCCAGGCCCTTTCACGAGCCCTTCACATGCTATTATTTATTTAATTGACATAAATCAGGTATTAAGTTTCCTCATCCTACACAAATGAGGAAACTGAGGCTTTAATGACTAACTTGCCCAAGATCATTCAGTTATGAAATGTCTCCTCCAGGCCTCACACCTCCCTGTCACTCTGAGTGTCCATCTCCCCTCCTCCTTCTCTGCCCTTCTGAAACCTCCTCCTCCTTCCTCTGTCCTGACCTTGCCCTTCCTGGCTCACTCTCTTCCAGTCCACATGCCTGGCTGCTGGGGCAGGCAGGGCTCAGCCACATCCAGGCTGCTCTGATGGGGGCACCATGTCCAGGCTCACAGACTAGAGTGGAGGAGGGCTGCAGGGAGACTCAGACAAACTTCCACTTTTGCTTTCCAGGTGTGGGAACTGAGGCCCAGAGAGGCCACAGGCCTGACCCAGGGTCACACAGCTGGAATCCCCGTGCCTCTCCCACTCCAAATCCTCCTTCTGTGCCATTAAAAGGCTCCAAAATTGTCTTTCATCCTTAAGTGGAAATCCCAGTGGCAGTTCAGGGAGTTAAGTAGGTAACAAACTGGGGTACAGAGCATTAACATCCCAGAGTAACATATATCAGGTGCCCCTTCCCCACCCTGGCAGTGCCCACTGGGAGGCCAGCAGGCTCCAGGGCTCCACTGGCAATTGGGGCTCAAGGAGCTTTGGGAGTCCAGGGAGGTTCTCAGGTTTGCTCTGTGTTTCTCTTTCCAGCCTCAGCTTGTCCCAGGGTTGTTTATCAGCAAAGGTGATATAATAATCCCCTGATGCAGGAAGCTGGCTGGGGCTCAGGGTGCTGGCCCTTCAGCCCTGGGGGCCTCTCAGCAAATAGTCCCTTGGAAACAGGGCAGCTGTCCCTGAGGAGGGGATGGGCTGGGAAGGGCCTCACTCCCCCCACACTGGACCCTGGAGGAGCCCCTGTGTGAGCGGGACTGCAGCCCTGGCTGGCAGGACTGCCTTGGGCAGGTGACCTGGGCAATTCCATGGTCTCCAGGGTCCCTGCCACTCTGACCAAGTGTCCCTGTCACAGCCTTGAAACCCCTTCAGGCCCCTGTTCTCCTGTCCCAGTTCCAGTCCAGGCCCCTCCTCCATGGGAAGGTTGGCTCCATGCTTGCATCCCTTCTGGGTCAGAAGACCCTACTGGGTTGTCTCAGGGCCCCTGGGATTCTGAGATCCCCCCCAGTCATCTCCACTCTATCATCCCCAACCCGCACCCCAGTCCAGGGGTGCATCCTTAGGGCTGTCTCCTCCCAGGGGTCAAGGAGGTGCTTCCTCTTTCAGCTTCTGCCCTTAAAATGGTCCATCTATGGACCATCTATGGTCCCCCATCCCCTCACTGGGAGGCCCTGAAAAGCTCCACATCAGCATCAGACACAGCATATTTGTTCATTTCCAATCCCTTGCTTCCCACCTTGGGACCTGCTAACCAGTCTCCCAGGTCAGAAAAATCCTGCTCATGTAGGACTACTCCTAGATCTTTCCAGACTCGCATCTGGATGGCTCCTTTGAAGCTGAAAAGCCAAACATTATGTTTACTTATTCTGTGGTTTCTCCATGACTCTCCTCCTTGGAGTCATACTGGGTTGGAGTCTCCCTTCCCAAATGAGGAAGAATCAAACGTTAAGGCAAAATTGAGGGAAGGGGATTCAGAATAGTTGCTACTATTACCAAAAGGTGTGGGGTCTGGTTGTTCACTGCCCAAAAGTCAATAAGCAGGCCAGGTTGGTGAGAAGGAAAGTTTACTTCATTTCAGATGGTGGCAATTTGATGGGAGGGTGGATGTCTATCCCAAGGCTGACTCCCCTCCCCACCCTATCCACCGTACACCCCTGCCAAGCTGGAGGTGAGAGCCTTAATAGGCTGAGGGAGGGGGCTATATGCAGAAACGGCACAGTCAGCTCTGACAGTCATCTTCAAACCGGTCCTCGGTGGTCTGACTAGTGTCATCTTGATTGTCTTAAGTACACTTAATCTTCAGCTCTAGGATTGGTTTGTTTCCATCTGTTTGAGGCCAGTTCTCAGAACTGGCAGCTTATGTCACAGCTACAGTCTGATCATTGTGTAGTTGCCTTCTTCCACCTGGTGGGGGTTCCAGTACCTATAAGACAGCTCACAGGATAAGGCTCAGAATATTATCTATCGCCCTCAAGGAGGAACTAAGATCCTTAACTACACTTAATGAGTTCATTATTATTATTATTTGGTCTCCTTTGTCTGTTTTCCTTTGTTTCTGCCTGTTCTTATTTCTCTGATTAAACTCATTCTTTAACTAAAGTTTTCCATAGACAAAAGGCAGGCAGAGGTCGTGGAGGGAAGGACCATAGAGTCCTGCTCTGTTTCACTGCTCCCCACATCACCTTGTTTCCACAGCCTTGCTCTCGCCCCATGGCTCCTCCCTGTTCACCCCTGAAGCTGCCCTTCTCTGGGTGGGGCTTGTCCCCTCAGATGGCAGCTCTTTCTAGTGATGCTGCAGGGAGGAGAGGCCAGGACGTGTGTCTTCAGGGGCTGTGGAAGGAGGCTGCGGCGCTATAGCCGTGTCCTGGGCCCCACAGACCCGAGCTTTGGTCCTGGGCTCCCACTCATGGGCTCTGTTGATATATGGGCTATACAGCAAAGCATTCAAATCCACACATTTGGCATTTTTATCTGGGGTTCCCACATCCTGTTCCTGCCACCTTAAGGAAAGCACTTAATTCTCTGAGCCTTAAGTTTTGTCATGTGTAAAATGGGGTTAGCAGTACAATCATCAATCCCATTTCTGAAACTCTTGGGATCAGATATAATTCAAAATTCAGTTTTTTTCAGCTTCAGGTATGTGACATGGTACATCTCTATGTGACATGACACCCCACTGGGGTCTGAAAAGACCTTGTAATCAAACACATTAGTGTTTTGTTTCTGCAACTGAACTTCTGAACATTCACATTAAGTGAAATAAATAGAGATCACAAATAGTCTCATGTCTGTTTAGGTTAAATTTTGTTATCAAAAAAAATTTTTTTTTTAATTTGTTTTCTATTTTGAGAGACCTGAAGTGTTGGGGTTAGAGATAAGGGCCATCCTATCCTGTGTCTCCATAGATAATGGCCCACAGCTCAGAGAGAACCAGGATGTTCATGGTTTGAGGCCAGACTCAACCCAGCTGTGAGGTTTGGGATAAGACAAACTTCCTGACAAGGCCAGGGTGGGTGGGGAGAACCATTCTGGAGTGGCTGTGCTGTTACCTGAGTGTCTGGGCTGCTGGTTCTAACTCCACGGATCCTGAGCCTCAGCTGTCACAGGGCCCTGAGCCTTTTCCAGGTGTCTGGCTTGATCCACCTCCAGAACTGGACCTTTCTCTGGCAGGTCCTCAGTGAAGACCACTGCCGTACTGGTGACCGTGGCTTGCCTGACCATCACAGCACCATGCCCACTGGGGTCATATACCCAAACCTGGAGGCCTGGAGTGTAGTGTGCTGCTTCCTCCGCCTGCCACAGCTCTTCTCTACCTGCGTGGCCTTCTCCCTGGTGGCCGACATGGGCATTTGGAGAGGGAACATAGGTAACTGGTCCATGTCCATCTGGGGCTTCTGTTTTGCTGTGACACTCATAATAGTCACAGTCGAGTTTTTTGATTTTGAATCACGCTTTCCTTTCTTCTGGTACAACCTCCCCATCACCTACGCCTGCTACGCCACCCTCCTCTGCCTCTTGGCCTCCAGCATCTACTCCGTCACCTACGTCCAGTTCCTGCCTGATGGACCTCTCCGGGACCGGGCCATGGCAGCCACTGTAGTCTCCTGTGTCGCTTCTGTACTTTATGTCATAGATGTGGTCTTTGTGTGGAGCTGCTATGAGTTCGAAGAGATCACTTGCTATGTGCACACTGTGCCAGGCCTGCTGAAGGTGCTGGAGACCTTCATGGCCGGCATCATCTTTACCTTCCTCAGCAACACCTCCCTGTACCTGCACCAGCCGGCCCTGGAGTGGTGCGTGGCCGTGTACTCCATCTGCTTCATCCTGGCAGCACTAGCTATGCTGCTAAAACTGGGTGAGTGGGAGAACATACTGCCTGTCCCCTTCCCCATTTTCCAGTTGGGGCTAACCTTGTTCTCCGTCCTCCTCTACATCAGTGCGCTGGTCCTCTGGCTGCTTTACCAATTCTATGAGGAGTTCGGCGGGCAGCCTCAGTGGTCCAGTGATATCAGCTGTATCGATGACCTCAGTGCACCTGGATCCAGCGGCTGGCTGTGGCCATCCTGACAGCCACTAACCTATTGATTTATGTGGCTGACTTGGTGTACTGGGCCTGCCAAGGTTTCTGTCGGGACCGAGGATCAGCCCAGGGACTTTTGATCCCCTCTGGTCACAGGAGGTCTCCTCACTGAGCTCTGTTATCCTCTGATGTCATCAAAGGATGTGAACTTGGGCAAACTCTGGGAGATGGTGAGGGACAGGGAAGCCTGGCCTGCTGCGGTCCATGGGGTCGCAGAGAGACAGACACAACTCAGCAAGTGAACAACAGTGATGTCCTCTTCCTGGCTCCCTCTCCCTCCTCAGATCTTTCCCCACTCATCTCTCTCTTTTCTGTTTCCTTCCCTCCATCTGCTCTGTCTCCTTCCTATTTTCTTTGGCCTCCCATGTCCTGTTTTGCTTCTTTCTCTTGCTTCTCTCATCTTTTCTGCATTTTCTGCTTTTTGCCCCTTTTCTGGGCATCCTTGGTTTCTCATCTCCTGTGTCCTGACCACCTCTCCCCATTTTCTTTCTTCTGACCCATCAGGACCTGAGACTCCTTCCTTCTCTGCCCACCACCCCCTCCTGCCTCCTAAGGTGCTACTGACTCCACAGCACACAGCCCTCTGTGCAGCTGTTCACACCCTGAACCTCCGGAGGGGCCTCATTGCCAGAGCAAGTCTGTCCCCCTGGGGGTGCCTTAGTTGGTGTGTATGTGGGGAGAGTTAGGGGGTGGGTTGGGAGGGGTTGGTGGCTAGAGGTGTGTAGCTAGAATCTGGCCTCCTTTCTCCCAGGGGAGAGGGATGCACAGTGCGCCTCCCCTTTACGCCACACAGAAATCTCTGGGGGTCAGTAATTCCCAGTGAGCAGGACCCTGGCCCCTGGGTCCCATCTGGTGTTCAGCCCCACCTGAAATCGGCTCCAGAGTCTTTCCAGGCTTACTAAATATCTGCTGTGTAGAGGTCATCTTAACAGAAGTTGGGATACATTTTATCCCAACTACTTTCTGGGAAATAAAAAAGGAGCTGAAAAAAACCACAAGGTCTTGAAGACATCTGTCTGCAGTATTTGTGGGGAGCTGCGATGAGACCCTCCTCCCTCAGTGATCAAAGCAGCAGGTCCTGCCTCTTATAGATTAGTAAGACATGTGGTCCAGTGGACTCGGCTACTCTTACCAGAACTAGATGAGTAATAGCACTTGAGTGGTCTGTCAGTGAAATTTTTACCTGGCCTGGGAATGAGCATTCATACCAACCTGGACAAATTGGTTAAAGCTGTATCTGAAAGCTTGGTTGAAATTAAGGTGGAAATAGAGGGGCTGTGTAATAAAGAATGCTGTCTACCATCCAGTTCTACAAGAATCTAGTCATCAGCTACTGTAGTCACTGATCTATAATCCACCTCGAAAGGAATTGAGGGCAAAGATCAGGATAAGGCACTTTGTGCTCTGGGAAAACTGGAAGAACTGGCCTCAAAGAGATATTTTCAGGAGAAACTTTTATGGATCTAGTTTCTTGCACCCTTTCATGCTCTTGCAGAAAAGAGCTAAAACTGTTAAATAAGATACCTGTTCCTCAGGAGGACTGTTTATCATTCTGAGATTGGCTTGAATAAAATTTCCCATTTCTTTCTTAGACTGTTGATTAATTTTTCATTAACAAAATCAAGTATGCACTGATGTCTACAAGTATGGGTAAAGAATCTCATATTCTCTATTTTCCTAAATCAAACTGAACACAACACTGGGAGCTCAATTCTAAGAGGATGGAGATGCCTCTGTGCTTTAATAAAAGAATTGTCCAGGGTGGGCTCACCTGAGGGGCTCACTGTCCAAGCCTGTGGTTCACGACGGCAGCTGCTCCATCCCTCCTGGTGGTGGGTTGGGGGGTTAAGTGTCATTTGTCACAATTCCAAGACTGGTCTTATCCCCTCACTATGGGGCTCAAAAGAGAGTGTAAAGGTCCTCTGCTTAGTCCAACCCTCTCATCATAGAGGAGGAGCAGCTGGACCCCAGGGAGGGGTAGGACTTGTCCAGATCATCTTGTGTGTGGCAGAGTCAGAGTCAGGACCCAGGTGTCCTGTCCCCAGGCCAGCTGTCTGTCCACGATCGCACGCTGCCTGTGACAGTGTGGCAGCATCCTCCAGGCTGGGATTCTGCCCCGTCCACCCTCGTTCTGCACAAACCTGCCCCATCCCCCCAAGGAGGGCACTCACTGCTGCTGAGTCCATTTCCTCATCTGCTAGAGGTGGAAAGGGTGCCAGAGACCTCTGGTCCCTCCCAGCCCCCCTCTTCCCGGTGCCCTGGACTTGCCAGTCCTGGAGACTCAGACCTGGAGACGGAAGCCAGCTCCCTCCCCTCTGTCCACCCTCTCTGCTTGCTTCCTCTTGGCTGCTGGGTCCTGTTGATTGGTCACGTCCTTTCTGATTACGCAGGCCCTCCTTCCCCATGATCTCTGCTTGATGGGGAACACGTGTCTCTTTTATAACATGAGTTTCCTCAGTCACTTCCCAGTGTTCCAACTCTCTAGTGATTTTTGTCAAAACACAAACTGCTTCCACAAACTGCCCCCACAGTCTGAGGTGTCCCAGACTCCCTTGTTCCTGCACATTCTTGTTCTCCCACTTCTTCAGAGTCCAGCTCAGCAGTCTGAATGCTCTCACTCTGTTTGGAGAGCTCATGTTACCTTTAGGGAATACAAATTTCATTCTGTTAAGAGTACAGAAAGACTGACCATATGCAGGGGAAGTGGAAACAGAAGCTCAGAATGAGAGAGAGGCAGACCTGGGGTCCACGGCTGGGTCCACAGTCACAGGTGCAACTGGCTCCAGTCCAGTGGCCCCACAGCCCTGGTCTGGTCTCCTGGGGATGAATGGTGATCATGAGAGCAGAGCCCAAGAGATCAGTTTTCCAGTTCCGATTCTGCAGCTCATCTGCCACGAGCACAGATGAGTCTTGTCACTGATCTGAGCCTCAGTTTCCCATTTATAAAACAAGCAAATTGTACTAAAGGGATTGTTATTAAGCTATTTTCCCTGAGGCTCTAAGTTTCTGGTGAGTGATGGGGTGAGTTATAAGTAGGTTGATGGCATCATCCACCACTTTTCTCTAACCAGAGCTGCATGAAATGAATTCTCTCACTCAAGATCTCACTTGATAATAAGGGTAGATAGGTTTAAAATAACCCAAGTGCTCATCTTTAGGACAAATATTAATAAACCATGGTGCAGCCACAAGATGGAATACTATACACCTTGGAAAAATGAGGAGTCTTTCAAAATAATAATAAGAAAATATCCCCAGGATTTATAAGGAAAAAACAGTAAGATACAGAATTATGAATAGTATGATACATTTTAAATAATCAAAGGAGAGAAAATAAAAATAAACACATCTGTATTTGCTTGATTTATATCAAAAAGCACATAAACATCTCCTAGGAGTCCAGTGGAGCAGCTACCTGGTCCTGGTGGAGGAAGGGAGCTGAGGGCTGAGTGAGGAGGGATTATATGGCTCAATATATGACTTTTTAGCACAACTTGATTTTGAAACATGGAAGTAAATTAACTTTTTAAGAAAAAAAAGTTCAAGCTTGAAGAATATCCCAAGAGGAGAAGAAGGGTCAGGGGAGGGATGGCTGGCAGATGGCCTCCATGTTCCCTGCAGGTCTGATGGACAGGCTTGGGGAGGAGCTGAGAGATGCCCACACAGGCTTGTCTCCAAAGTCAGAAGGAAGGGAGGTACTTTGGGTCCAGGGGTCTGGGGAGGGGAAGCTGTGGCCCCCAAGCCCACCTTCTGGGTGACCAGGGCCTCCTCCAGCCCTTTAGCACACAGAGTTGATGGAGAAGAGCCCCCATTCACCTGGTGCCCAAGCCTCAGGCCCTTCCCTTGCTCCCTGCCTGGCCTGGGCTCCCTGTCTCCTGGGGCAGTGGCCAGAGGCTCTCTTCTCAGCCAGCCAGAGCCTCCTCCAGGCAGGGTGACTCCAGCTGACGTCCCCCAGACTGTGGCCTGAACTGCATCCAGAACAGAGCTGAGGGCACAGATGTTCCCATTCTCTGGCTTTTCTTGGAAAATCATGGAGAGACTTCCTCAATCCAGCTTTGAGTGGCGAGAAGAGGGATACTTCTCTGCTGCGGCCTCAGGCACCTGGCTGTCCACCCTGGTTGGGGATGGCAATGCTGGCTGCCAATCCATGCGGCCCTTGTCTGTGAGGCTGGCTGTGTACGTCCTTGTAGAGAGGCTGGTGGCTGGAAAGAGAGTGATGCGCTCTATCAGCCCCGCCTAAAGTCTCCACACTCTGTTTTTTTCTGGCTGGTTTTCCAACAGGGACTGATCTGACTGGAGTAGGGTGCTGCTGCAGGATCTCTGGGTGGGGTGCTGCAGCCAGACCAGGACACACAGCGTCCAGGACAAGACTCCTGGACCCAAAGGAAGGATTCCAACCTCGTTCCCACAGATCCGCAACTCTTGCAAGTCCACTACCCTTGTTCCCTAGTTTTATAAATGAAAGGAGGCATGAGGTGCTGAAGGTCAGCAGGGGGCACCCATCCCTCTTCCTGCACCCTTGCCTGGAAGCTCCCCAATGCTGAGGCACCAATATCAAGATGAGATGAATGCACCTCTGAGAAGGGGTGTCACCTCCAGGAAATAATGTCACCCTCCAGGGAATAAATGCAACTGGAAAAGTGAGATGGAGGCGGGGTATTAATTAAGTCCCAGGGACATCTTCTTGGACCCACAGGATTCAGGATATTAAGGAAATTGACACTTGTCTCTATCCCAGCTCAAGCCCTTGTTGCCGTCTCAGTGCTGGGTGGTGTCCACTGACACTCAGCTCAGAGAGAAAAAAGAAAGAGATAAGAGGAGGACCCGAGGGAGTAGAGAGAATATGCAGCCAGGTTACTGCTAAAGATGCATGTTCCCAAAAGCAAGAGAGTTTTTGTCCAGAAGAGATGAAGGCCTCTAGTCCTTGGGGAGGGGCGGAACTCCACCAGGCGCGCAGCCCTCACTGCGCTCGAATTCTCCTGGAGATGCGGTAGAGCTCCATGGCTGCCCTGGGGTCTTCCACTGAGTTATGTCACAGCACGCTGTCCTGCAGACACAGACAGAGAGGGGACTGGGGATTGAATCCAGGCACCATGGGACTCGGGCCTTCCCTGCTAACACCCTGACACCCAGGGCTGAAGTGGGTCAGGGATGAATCTCCAAGGCCTCTGACACCCTGGACTCGGCAGGTGTCTGGAGCAGGCCTGGCTTCACCCCTGAGCCTGGGGCCCGGGCAGGGCCAGGCAAGGAATCCAGGTCCTGAGGCCAGGTGTGCCGTCCAGGGGCTCCCATATGCTGGATGGGGGCGGGGCGCTGTGAAAATACTGGAGTAGGTTGCCATGCCCTCCTCCAGGGGATCTTCCTGACCCAAGGATCGAACCTGCGTCTCTTACATATCCTGCACTGGCAGGCAGGTTCTTTACCACTAGCACCACCTGGGAAGCCCCTCTAGCTTATACCCTTCCTCTTTCCTTTATATAAACTATGAGGAAAACCTGGGGAGTTAGGAGTGGATTCTTCGGGACACGACTTCACATTTTCCCCAGGATTAGTAGCTTCCTCAATAAAGCTATTTTTCTTTTAACCGACACTTGTCCCTCACCATTGGACTTCTGAAAAGAGGCAGCCAAACCTGAAGGAGGTCCCTAAATAAGGATCCAGGAGGAGGACATCATGACTTGTAAAGAAGAGGGAACTGGGAGCCCCTGAGCTGATCCTCAGTCCTTGAAAAAACCAAGTGGGCCAAGAACACCAAGTCAACCACGTAAATCAGCAGGTTGATGGCTGTCAGGACGGCCACAGCCAGTTGCTGGTCCCAGGTACACACAGAGTAGATGAGCCCGTCACTGCAGCTCGACTGCTCGGGCTGGCCACCGAACTGCTTGTCAAACTGGTAGAGAGGCCAGAGGACCAGGGCGCTGGTGTAGAGGAGGACGGAGAGCAGGGTCAGCCCCAGAAGAAAAGTGGGAAAGGCAACAGGCAGCCTGTTGTCACAGTCACATCAGTTCAGCAGAAGGGCCGCGGCTGCCAGGAGGAAGCAGATGGAGTACACGACCACGCACCACACCAGGGCTGGCTGGTCAGGTACAGGCGGCTGTCAATGATAAAGGTGAAGATGACACCAGCCACAAAGGTCTCCAGCCCCTTGAGCAGTCCTGGCACAGTGACCATGTAGCTGGTGATCACGCCGAGCTAGACCCAGGTCCGAGCCCAGGCCACTTCACTGGCATAAGCCACAGAAGCAATGCAGGAGAATGCAGCGGCGGCGATGGCATGATCCTGGGAGCGGCCATGCGGGAAGAATCAGATGTAAGTGATGGCGTGAATGACGCAGGCCGAGATGCAGAGGAGAGCAGCGTAACAGGCATAGGTGATGAGAAAGTTGTACCAGGAGAAGGGGAAGCGGGACTGGAGCCCACGGAACTCGATTATGAGGATGATGAGGGTCACGAGAAAGCAGAAGCCCCAGATGAATATGGACCAGTTACTTACAGCCCCCATCCAAGTGCCCACGCTGGCCACAAGGGAGAAGGCCAGGCAGGTGGAGAGCAGCTGCAACAGGCGGAGGAAGTAGCCCAGGAGGATTGCAGAAAGCAGGCCTGAGGATGAGCACATGGTGATCATGAAGTCAGATCAGTCTCTGTCACCAATATGGCAGTGGTCTTCCCTGAGGACCCATCAGAGAAATATCCAGCTCTGGAGGGGGATTAAGTCAGATGCCAGGAAAAGACTCAGAGTCCTGTAACTGCTGAAGCTCAGGATCTGCGGAGTTAGAACCAGTGGCTCAGACACCTGGGTAACAGCACAACTGCTTCAGAATGGTTAACCCCACCCATCACCCTTGGCCTTCTCAGGAGACTTGTCTTATCCCAAACCTCACAGCTGAGTTAGGTCTGGCATTAAACCATGAACATTTTTTTTCATTATTACTTTGTGGTACATGATGTTATCTGCAGAAACATGGGGTAGGATGGTCCTTATCTACATTACTCAATTTTCATCTCTCTGAAAATTCAAAAAGAATTCAAAAAAAATTCATTTGGCCTTTAATGTCATGGATTTTGCTCCAAATTGGAATCTTGAATAAATATACTACTAAATTAAACAATTCATTTGGTAACAAAATTTTACCTCAACAGACATGAGACAATTTCTGATCTTTATTTCCCTTAGTGTGACTGTTTAAACGTTTGGTTGAAGAAACACTACTGGGTTTGACTGTAAGGTGCTTTAAGACCCCAGGGGGTGTTACATCATACAGGGTAACTTCACCATGTTTCATGACTGAGGCTGAAAATTTTTGAATTCTGGAGGATATATGACCCCAAATATTTCAGGAATGAGGTACTGGATTGTACTGTTAACTCCATTTTGCAGAGGAGGAAACAAAAAACACTCAAGGACTTAAGTACCATCCATTAGTTCCTTCCATGGCTGCTGCTGCTGCTGCTAAGTCGCTTTAGTCGTGTCCGACTCTGTGTGACCCCATAGAGAAAAGCAGCCCACCAGGCTTCTCTGTCCCTGGGATTCTCCAGGCAAGAACACTGGAGTGGGTTGCCATTTCCTTCTCCTGTACCATGGCTAGGAAGTGGAAATGCAGATAAAAGTACCAAAGCTGTGGGTTTGAGCACTTTGTTCTGTACCACACAAGTCAACAGGGCCCATGGGTGGGATCCCAGGACCAAACTTGAGCTCTGGGACCCAAAACACAGCTGCAGGTCTTCCTTCCACAGCAACCTGAAGACCCACGTGTCCCAGCCTTTCCTCCCTGCAGCATCACTAGCAGGAGCTGCCATCTGAGGGGACACAGCCCCACCCGGAGGAGTGGGATCAGAGATTAACAGGGAGGAAGCATGGGGTGAGAGCAAGGCCATGGGGACAAGATGACGTGGGAAGTAGAAACTATTCTGAATCCCCTCCCCCAATTTTGCCTTAACATGTGGCTCTTCTCCATTGAGACAGGGGACACCAACCCAGCATGACTCCAAGGTGGAATGTCATGGGGGAACCACAGAATAAATTAACATAATGTTTGACTCTTAAGCTCTAAAGATGCCATCCCGATGGGAATCTGGCCGTAGTCCTACCTGTGACGGTAGTCCTACCTCCTAGTCCTGGCCTAGGAACTGGTTAGCAGCTTCCAAGCTGGAAGGGATTGGAAATGAACAAGGATGTGTCTCTGATTCTGATGAGGAGCCTTTCAGGGCATCCAGGGAGTGGGTGGGGATGGATGGATGGTCAGCCACCTTTTAAGGGCAGGAGCTGAAAGAGGAGGCCCCTGTAGGATCCCTGGGAGGGTCCAGCCCTGAGGCTGCTCCTGGGACTGGGGTTGGGGGTTGGCAACGTGGAGATGACTGGGGGGATCCCGGGGTCCCAGTGGCCCTGGGGCAGCCCAGGAGGTGTCTTCTGACCCAGAAGGGATGCAGGCACAGAGCCAACCTTCCCATGGAGGAGGGGCCTGGACTGGAACTGAGACAGGAGAACAGGGCCCTGAAGGGGTTTCAGGGCTGTGACAGGGACACGTGGCCAGAGTGGCAGGGACCCTGGAGACCATGGAATTGCCCAGATCCCGCCAGCCAGGGCTGCAGTCCTGCACACACAGGGGCTCCTCCAGGGTCCAGTTTTGGGGGGAGTGAGGCCCCTCCCAGCCCACCCCCTCCTCAGGGACAGCTGCCCTGCTTCCAAGGGACTATTTGCTGAGAGGCCCCCAGGGCTGAAGGGCCAGGACCCTGAGCCCCAGCCAGCTTCCTGCCATCAGGGGCCTTGTCACCTTTGCTGATAAACAACCCTGGGACAAGCTGAGGCTGGAAAGAGAAACACAGAGGAAACCTGAGAACCTCCCTGGACTCCCAAAGCTCCTTGAGCCCCAATTGCCAGTGGAGCCCTGGAGCCTGCTGGCCTCCCAGTGGGCACTGCCAGGGTGGGGAAGGGGCACCTGATATATGTTACTCTGGGATGTTAATGCTCTGTACCCCAGTTTGTTACCTACTTAACTCCCTGAACTGCCACTGGGATTTCCACTTAAGGATGAAAGACAATTTTGGAGCCTTTTAATGGCACAGAAGGAGGATTTGGAGTGGGAGAGGCACGGGGATTCCAGCTGTGTGACCCTGGGTCAGGCCTGTGGCCTCTCTGGGCCTCAGTTCCACACCTGGAAAGCAAAAGTGGAAGTTTGTCTGAGTCTCCCTGCAGCCCTCCTCCACTCTAGTCTGTGAGCCTGGACATGGTGCCCCCATCAGAGCAGCCTGGATGTGGCTGAGCCCTGCCTGCCCCAGCAGCCAGGCATGTGGACTGGAAGAGAGTGAGCCAGGAAGGGCAAGGTCAGGACAGAGGAAGGAGGAGGAGGTTTCAGAAGGGCAGAGAAGGAGGAGGGGAGATGGACACTCAGAGTGACAGGGAGGCTGTGAGGCCTGGAGGAGACATTTCATAACTGAATGATCTTGGGCAAGTTAGTCATTAAAGCCTCAGTTTCCTCATTTGTGTAGGATGAGGAAACTTAATACCTGATTTATGTCAATTAAATAAATAATAGCATGTGAAGGGCTCGTGAAAGGGCCTGGCACAAAACACACTCGATCCACACCGGCTGCCTGTTCCCCTCCCTCTCACTGAGGACACAGAAGGCCCTAGCCCCACTTTGGACACAAGTGCATGAAAGCTTTATTCTTCCAGATCAGGTGTTGCAAACACCTGAAGGTGGTCCTGAAGGTGGCCCGGGGATGTGTGTGGTTTCTCTTCACAGAGTTTTTAGGCAGAGATTGTTTAGAATCAGTATTATTTCTTCCCGAAGTGTTGGTAGCTGCAGTGTTTTAATTTCACATGGAAATCTGGATTTCCAGCTCCTCTTGACACTTCAGGAGATCTGGTGTCACTGGGCTGTGTTGCCTCTGGAAGGAGGAGTGGAGCTGAGTAGCTGCCATGTCCTTTACTTTATACTGCGTTTCATTCTCACCTTTGTTTAGCATTTTCTGTATTTCCTTCTTCTCATGTATAACGGACATGAAGCAGGACCATGAGCATCTCATAGTGCCCGGCTTACACTCTTGGGCATGGCCAAGCTTCCTGCCTGCTCACGGAGTGTCCACCTCTCCATCCAGGGATCATCCATATCCTCAACCTCATGTACAGCCTTCAACACCTTTCACATGCTCTGAAATCATATGTAGACAGTGTGTCCATAGGCAGCTTCCCATGTGGCTCACTGGTAAAGAATCTGCCTGTCTATGCAGGTGACTCAGGAGACATGGGTTTGATCCCTGGGTCAGGAAGATCCCCTGAAGAAGGCAATGGCAACATCTGCCACCCACAACCTCAAAGTCACCCTTGATTCCACCTAAGGGTAAATGACAGCTTTGGATCCATTGGATGGCACAAGGGAGGACTTGGGGAAGGAGAGGCATGGGGGTTTATGCTGTGTGACCCTGGGTAAGGTATGTCCCGTCTCTGAGCCTCAGTTTCCCCATCTGAAAAGAAGAGCTTTGCCTGAGTCTTCCAGCAGCCCCTTCTCCATTCTAATCTTTGAGCCTGGACATGGTGCCCCGTCAGAGCACAGCCTGCATGTGGCTGAGCCTTGCCTGCCCAGCAGCCAGGCATGTGGACTGGAAGACAATGAGCTGAGAAGATCATGACCAGGAGAAAAGAAAGAGGAGGTGCCAGAAGGTCAGAGAAGTGGAGGAGAAGGCTCTGGACGTTTGGCAGACATTTCAGAGTTGGGTGATCCTGAACTAGTTACTCATCAGAGCCTCAGTTTCTCCATCTGTATAATGGGCTTAATCCCTACTTTGTATCAATTAAGTGAACAAAAGCATGTGAAGGGCTTATCAGAAGGCCTGTCACATGACACCGTTAATTCATTCCAGTTACCTAGCCAGGCACCATGGTAACCATTTGCATGAGTTGTTTTATGGCAGGAGGTCCTGGTAAGGAACACAAAACTAATAAGCCACCACCAACCAGGAAAGTTTAGGAAAGGTTCAAAAGTGACACCATGTGTCCAACCACCTCACAGAATCCTTCTTGCTGGCATCCATCTTGGCTGAACAAGGCATGCACCATCAGAAGGATTGGCTAAAGACAACCCAGAAACTAATTCTATCACCATAAAACCCAAGACTGCAAGCCATGTGGCAGAGCAGTTCTCCTGGATTCTCTTACCCTCCTGCTCTCCGCCTGGGCGCCCCTTCCCAGTAAAATTTCTTGCTTATGTGTCTCCTCAGATAATTCATTTCTGAGTGTTAGGCAAGAGCCCACTTTCAGGTCCTGGAAGGAGTCCTCCTTCTTGCAACATAAGAAGTCAAGAAAACATTATAAATGATCATGTGATCATACAAATCAGGTCCAGCATCTTGTGCAAGCTATGGGTCTCTGATGTTGTCTTCTTTTGTCCTGGTGTAGTGCAGTTTCCCCTCTGTTTGAGTGTCATTGTAAGGTGAGATCAGGTCAGCTGCCCTCTCTATAGACCAGTCCAGTGTAGGGGCCTTTGGAAATGGGAATTAATCCAAGAGTCAATTCCCTTCATTTTCAGTATGCATGATCTAGTTAAGAATACCTGAGAAAAAGATCCTTCCATCCAAGTTGGAGACAGTCCCTTCAATTGTGTCTTTTTCCAGTCCTGGTTGCAGGTCATGAGGCATCTAATCTTCATCCAAAGGTAGACTACTGAGATAAGCTTCAGAAACAAACTTAGGGTGTTCTTTAAGAATTCAATTAGATGTTACATTAATATCCCATAATAGCAAAGAACTATCCAGGAAGTGAGTCAGACCTCCATTAATAGACTGGGATTTGATATTTATTGAAACATCTTTTTCTCCCTAAAATTGCCCTCATTTTGATCAAATATAACCAAATTAAGGCTAGTCTGTTTGCAAAACAGGTCTGCTGTCAATAAATTTGACCTGATGATTTATATAACCATAATCGACCATAGACTTTTTGCTTTGCTGAAACTTTACTCTCAGACTAAACTTTTAAAATAAAACAGGGCTGGGAAAGTCACACCAAAGGCTTATCACAGATTTCACCTAACAAATCTAAGTGAATTCTTTCCTTTTCAAGGTCTCAAAAATTCTTGAGATTTCTGTACCTGTTAATGAGATAAACTTCCTAACTCATCTGATAAATTTACTGGAAACCTAAGAGTTTCCGACGTCTGCAGGAGTCACAGAGAAAATATAATTGTTTTAATTTGTAGTATCAGTTCAGTTCAGTCGCTCAATTGTGTCCGACTCTTTGCAACCCCATGAACTGCAGCACTCCAGGCCTCCCTGTCCATCACCAACTTCCAGAGTCTGTCTACTCAAACCCATGTCCATTGTGTCGGTGATGCCATCCAACCATCTCATCCTCTGTCATCCCCTTCTCTGGCCCTCAATCTTTCCCAGCATCAGGGTCTTTACAAATAGTCAGCTCTTCGCATCAGGTGGCCAAAACAGTGGAGTTTGAGCTTCAACATCAGTCCCTCCAATGAACACCCAGGACTGATCTCCTTTAGGATGGACTGGTTGGATCTCCTTGCAGTCCAAGGGACTCTCAAGTGTCTTCTCTAACACCACACTTCAAAAGCATCAATTCTTTGGCGCTCAGTGTTCTTTATAGTCCAACTCTCACATCCATACATGACCACTGGAAAAACCATAGCCTCGACTAGATGGGCCTTTGTTGGCAAAGTAATGTCTCTGCTTTTTAATATGCTGTCTAGTTTGGTCATAACTTTTCTTCCAAGGAGTAAGCGTCTTTTAATTTCATGGCTGCAATCACCATCTGCAGTAATTTTGGAGCCCAGAAAAAGAAAGTCTGACACTGTTTCCACATCTATTTCCCATGAAGTGATGGGACCAGATGCCATGATATTCATTTTCTGAATGTTGAGCTTTAAGCCAACTTTTTCACTCTCCTCTTTCACTTTCATCAAGAGGCTTTTTAGATCCTCTTCACTTTCTGCCATAAGGGTGGTGTCATCTGTATATCTGAGGTTATTGATATTTCTCCCAGCAATCTTGATTCCAGCTTGTGCTTCCTCCAGCCCAGCATTTCTCATGATGTGTTTCTGCATATAAGTTAAATAAGCAGGGTGACAATATACAGCCTTGATGTACTCCTTTTCCTATTTGGAACCAGTCTGCTCTTCCATGTCCAGTTCTAACTGTTGCTTCCTGACCTGCATATATGTTTCTCAAGAGGCAGGTCAGGTGGTCTGGTATGCCCATCTCTTTCAGAATTTTCCACAGTTTATTGTGATCCACACAGTCAAAGGCTTTGGCATAGTCAATAAAGCAGAAATAGATGTTTTTCTGGAACTCTGTTGCTTTTTTGATGATCCAGAAGATGCTGGCAATTTGATCTCTGGTTCCTCTGCCTTTTCTAAAACCAGCTTGAATATCTGGAAGTTCATGGTTCACATATTGCTGAAGTCTGGCTTGGACANTGATGCACGGGTATGATCCAGAGAGAAGGTGTGGGGCGGGAGGGGGTGGTGGGGGTCGGGATTGGGAGTTCATGTACACTCGTGGCTGATACATGTCGATGTGTAGCAAAACGAATACAGTATTGTAAAGCAAAACAAACTAAAAAAATAAAAATTAATTAAAAAAAAAAGATTTGGAATAGCTCAACTGGAATTCCATCACCTCCACTAGCTTTGTTCGTAGTGATGCTTTCTAAGGCCCACTTGACTTCACATTCCAGGATGTCTGGCTCTAGATGAATGATCACACCATCGTGATTATCCGGGTCATGAAGATCTTTTTTGTACAGTTCTTCTGTGTATTCTTGCCACCTCTTCTTAATATTTTCTGCATCTGTTAGGTCCATACCATTCTATCCTTTATCGAGCCCATCTTTGCATGAATTGTTCCCTTGGTATCTCTAATTTTTTTTGAAGAGATCTCTAGTCTTTCCCATTTTATTGTTTTCCTCTGTTTATTTGCATTGATCGCTAAGAAGGCTTTCTTATCTCTCCTTGCTTTTCTTTGGAATTCTGCATTCAAATGGGTATATCTTTACTTTTCTCCTTTGCTTTTCACTTCTCTTCTTTTCACAGCTATATATAAGGCCTCCTCGGTTAGCCATTTTACTTTTTTTGGATTTCTTTTTCTTGGGGATGGTCTTGCTCCCTGTCTCCTGTACAATGTCATGAACCTCATTCCATAGTTCATCAGGCACTCTGTCTATCAGATTTAGTCCCTTAAATCTGTTTCTCACTTCCACTGTATAGTCATAACGGATTTGATTTAGGTCATACCTGAATGGTCTGGTGGTTTCCCCTGCTTTCTTCAATTTCAGTCTGAATTTGGCAATAAGGAGTTCATGATTTGAGCCACAGTCTGCTCCTGGTCTTGTTTATTACTTTTTTTGGATTTCTTTTTCTTGGGGATGGTCTTGCTCCCTGTCTCCTGTACAATGTCATGAACCTCATTCCATAGTTCATCAGGCACTCTGTCTATCAGATTTAGTCCCTTAAATCTGTTTCTCACTTCCACTGTATAGTCATAACGGATTTGATTTAGGTCATACCTGAATGGTCTGGTGGTTTCCCCTGCTTTCTTCAATTTCAGTCTGAATTTGGCAATAAGGAGTTCATGATTTGAGCCACAGTCTGCTCCTGGTCTTGTTTTTGCTGAATGTATAGAGCTTCTCCATCTTTGGCTGCAAAGAATATAATCAATTTGATTTTGGTGTTAACCATCTGGTGATGTCCATGTGTAGAGTCTTCTCTTGTGCTGTTGGAAGAGGGTGTTTGCTATGACCAGTGCGTTCTCTTGGCAGAACTCTGTTAGCCTCTGTCCTGCTTCATTCTGTACTCCAAGGCCAAATTTGCCTGTTACTTCAGGTGTTTCTTGACTTCCTACTTTTGCATTCCAGTCCCCTATAATGAAAAGGACATCTTTTCTGGGTATTAGTTCTAGAAGGTCTTGTAGGTCTTCATAGAACTGTTCAACTTTAGCTTTTCAGCATTACTGGTTGGGGCATAGACTTGGATTACCGTGATATTGAATGGTTTGCCTTGGAGACGAACAGAGATCATTCTGTCGTTTTTGAGATTACATCCAAGTACTGCATTTCAGACTCTTTTGTTGACTATGATGGCTACTCCATTTCTTCTGAGGGATTCCTGCCCACAGTAGTAGATATAATGGTCATCTGAGTTAAATTCACCCATTCCAGTCCATCTTAGTTCGCTCATTCCTAGAATGTCAGTGTTCACTCTTGCCATCTCTTGTTGGACCACTTCCAATTTGCCTTGATTCATGGACCTAGCATTCCAGGTTCCTATGCAGTATTGCTGTTTACAACATCAAATCTTGTTTCTATCACCAGTCCCATCCGCAACTGGGTGTTGTTTTTGCTTTGGCTCTATCCCTTCATTCTTTCTGGAGTTGTTTCTCCACTGATCTCCAGTAGCATATTGGGCACCTACTGACCTGGGGAGTTCATCTGGGGTTTACCAAATTACAGTCATAGTTTGAGGGGAAGGTTTCCCCTATTCTCAGAAAATAGATTCAAACCCATAATTTTTTCAGATAGAAACAATAAAAGTTATAAGCATATTCGCTGGTTCACTCAGTCCTTTTTTAACTTTTGTGAAGTCATCATGTTTCCCATTAGAATACCAGGACATATCAGAACGTTAGGAACTCCACTAACTTCTAGGATATCCATATCAGGAATATTTACCATACATTATAACTTAAGAGGATTTATTGCTCATTTGATAATATTTCCCATGCAATTTAACCAACCAAATAAACAAAAATTATCTTAACATCTCTCTTTGGGATGTTTCAGGGGCCCTCTGAAGCATCCTAAAGTTAGCTAGAGGTCGAAAAGAACTTCAGCAGAATTCACTTCAGGAAGTTTTGTCAAAAAAATCACTCAAAAGGGTTTAGAACATTCGATCAGGTTTAGTCAGTGCTGATGGGTGTATCATTTAGCTTGCTGATATGTCACAATGAGTATATATACCAAGGCCAAGGTCTAGTAAAAGTCATCTTGGATCTAGTTGGCTCAAACCAGTTTTCCTATGGCTGTGTCATTCCTAACAAAACCCACTCATCCAACTAATTGTAATGCAATTTTAGAAAATATTAATCATAACTCTTTCAATATTATTTTTTATACCTTCTTCTACTGAAAACACATCTTAGTTTCCATAAAGGATTTTCCACAATGAGGTACATTTCTTGTTAACAAATTTGTAACAGAATACAATCTTATTTGACCTCTAGTGAACCTAACTACAACAAAAGTATTATACTTATTGATGGTTTTAAAGACATGTCTATGTTACCAGGTATTAATTTAATACTGTCAAATAAAAAAGATGTACAACTTGAGAGTTGTGGGTTAAGTTTTATTTGGGGCAAAATGAGGACTGCAGCCTAGGAGGCAGCATCGCAGATAGCGCTGAAAGTCTGCTCCAAAGTGGCAGTGGGGGAGGTCAATAGATAAGGTTTTGGTAAAGGGGGAGTTCAATACCATGAAACACTCATTATTTTACAAAAGGTTTTTGTAACTCATGAGGATCTGATGTCACCATGAAGGGATTTAGTGCTTCTCTAGCTATGAAGAAATGCAAGGATTGAGATCATAAAATCTGTTCCCTAACATCTCCACAGGACTGGAAAAGCTCAGTTTTCATTCCAATCCCAAAGAAAGTTAATGCCAAAGAATGCTCAAACTACCACACAATTGCACTCATCTCACACACTAGTAAAGTAATGCTCAAAATTATCCAAGCCAGACTTCAGCAATATGTGAACCGTGAACTTCCAGATATTCAAGCTGGTTTTAGAAAAGGCAGAGGAACCAGAGATCAAATTGCCAATATCCGCTGCATCATGGAAAAAGCAAGAGAGTTCCAGAAAAACATCTATTTCTGCTTTCTTGACTATGCCAAAGCCTTTGACTGTGTGGATCACAATAAACTGTGGAAAATTCTGAAAGAGATGGGAATACCAGACCACCTGACCTACCTCTTGAGAAACATATATCAGGTCAGGAAGCAACAGTTAGAACTGGACATGGAAGAGCAGACTGGCTCCAAATAGGAAAAGGAGTATGTCAAAGCTGTATATTGTCACCTGCTTATTTAACTTACATGCAGAGTACATCATGAGAAATGCTGGGCTGGAGGAAGCACAAGCTGGAATCAAGATTACTGGGAGAAATATCAATAACCTCAGATATGCAGATGACACCACCCTTATGGCAGAAAGTGAAGAGGAGCTAAAAAGCTTCTTGATGAAAGTGAAAGAGAAGAGTGAAAAAGTTGGCTTAAAGCTCAACATTCAGAAAACGAAGATCATGGCATGTGGTCCCATCACTTCATGAGAAATAGATGGGGAAACAGTGGAAACAGTGTCAAACTATTTGTTTGGATTCCAAAATCACTGCAGATGGTGATTGCAACCATGAAATTAAAAGACGCTTACTCCTTGGAAGGAAAGTTATGACCAACCTAGACAGCATATTAAAAAGCAGAGACATTACTTTGCCAACAAGGCCCGTCTAGTCAAGGCTATGGTTTTTCCAGTGGTCATGGATGTGAGAGTTGGACTGCGAAGAAAGCTGAGCACCAAAGAATTGATGCTTTTGAACTGTGGTGTTGGAGAAGACTCTTGAGAGTCCCTTGGCCTGCAAGGAGATCCAACCAGTCCATCCTAAAGGAGATCAGTCCTGGGTGTTCATTGGAAGGACTGATGCTAAAGCTGAAACTCCAATACTTTGGCCACCTCATGCCAAGAGTTGACTCATTGAAAAGACTCTGATGCTGGGAGGGACTGGGGGCAGGAGGAGAAGGGGACGACAGAGGATGAGATGGCTGGATGGCATCACTGACTCGATGGACATGAGGTTGAGTGGACTCCGGGAGTTGGTGATGGACAGGGAGGCCTGGTGTGTTGAGATTCATGGGGTCACAGAATCGGACATGACTGAGCGACTGAACGGAAGTGAACTGAAAAACCTCCATCTATCTAAAGACCTGTTGCACCAGATTCCCTGGAGCACAGAGGTCTCACTGTGTCCTGAACTCCCTCAGGGGCTGTTTTAGGTCAACAGCTATAGCAGCATGGGGTTCAGTCTCCATAGAGGCAGATGGCAAATGCTTTTGTTGTTCAGTCATTGGGAATGCTCTTCATAAGTGCCAATTTGTAGTTGACAACACTGAATATTTCCCAGTTCACATGAACCAGGAATACATTTAGTTAAATTTAGAATTGTTTGACTTGTAAGTGCTTACTTTTCTTTAAACCAGTTAAATAGAGCTCATTTACAAATTAATCTGAAAAATATTATCCAGAGACAAAGAGGTACCCAAGATGTACACATATTCAGTCATACACAACACAAAATCTAGCTTCATTTTTAAACCTTAGTCATGACTAGATATTACAATATAAAATTTAATAGTTTATAAAGAACCGTTGGAATAAATAAAATTTTTGAAGGGTTCTTCCCATTTTCCCTCACTCTCAGGAGTTAGAGATGATCTAGATAAGTGTTCTGAGTGCCCTGATCTCAGTTCAGTTCAGTTCAGTTCAGTCACTCAGTTGTGTCCATCTCTTTGCAACCCCGTGGACTGTAGCACACCAGGCTTCCCTGTCCATCATCAACTCCCAGAGCTTGCTCAAATTCATGTCCATTGAGTCAGTGATGACATTCAACCGTCTCATTCTCTATCATCTCCTTCTCCTCCTTTTCTCAATCTTTCCCAAATTCAAAGTCATTTCCAATGAGCCAGTTCTTCACATCAGATGGCCAAAGTTTTAGAGTTTCAACTTCAGCATCAGTCATTCCAATGAATATTCAGGACTGATTTCCTTTAGGATGGACTTGTTTGATCTCCTTGCAGTCCAAGGAACTCTCAAGAGTCTTTTGCAACACCCAGTGAAAAAGCATCGGTTCTGACACCATCATGGTTATCTGGGTCATAAAGTGTTTGTTTGTTTGTTTGTTTAGTTCTTCTGTGTATTCTTGTCACCTCTTCTTAATATCATCTGCTTCTGTTAGGTCCATACCATTTCTGTTGTTTATGTGCACATCTTTGCATGAAATGTTCCCTTGGTATCTCTAGTTTTCTTGAAGAGATCTCCAGTCATTCCCATTCTGTTGTTTTCCTCTATTTCTTTGCACTGATCACTGAAGAAGGCTTTGTTATCTCTCCTGCTATTCTTTGGAATTCTTCATTCATATGAATATATCTTTCCTTTTCTCCTTTGCCTTTTGCTTCTCTTCTTTTCTCAGCTATTTGTAAAGCCTCCTCAGGCAACCATTTTGCCTTTTTCCATTTCTTTTTCTTGGGGATGGTTTTGATCACAGCCTCCTGTACAATGTTACAAATCTCCATCCATAGTTCTTCAGGCATTCTGTCTATCAGATCTAATCCCTTGAATCTATTTTTCACTTTCACTGTATAATCATAAGAGATTTGATTTAGGTCATACCTGAATGGTCTAGTGGTTCTACCTACTTTCTTCAATTTCAGTCTGAATTTGGCAATAAGGAGTTCATGACCTGAGCCACAGTCTGCTCCTGGCATGTTTTTGCTGACAGTATAGAGCTTCTCCATCATTGACTGCAAAGAAAATAATCAACCTGATTTTGATATTGACCGTTTGGTGATGTCCATGTGTAGAGTCTTCTCTTGTGTTGTTGGAAGAGGGTGTTTTTGCTGTGACCAGTGCATTCTCTTGTCAAAAGTCTGTTAACCTTTTCCCTGCTTCATTTTGTACTCCAAGGCCAAACTTGCCTGTTACTCCAGGTATCTCTTGCCTTCCTTTTACATGCCAGTCCCCTGTGATGAAAAGGACATCTTTTTTGGGTGTTAGTTCTAGAAGGTCTTGTAGGTTTTCATGGAACCTTTTAGCTTCTTTGGCATTAGTAGTTGGAGCATAGACTTGGATTACTGTGGTATTTTATGTTTTGCCTTGGCAATGAACAGAGATCATTCTGTCATTTTTGAGATTGCATCCAAGTACTGCATTTGGACTCTTTTGTTGACTATGAGGGCTACTCCATTTCTTCTAAGGGATTCTTTCACACAGTAGTAGATGTAAGGTCATCTGAATTAAATTCACCTATTCCAGTCCATTGTAGTTCAATGATTCCTAAAATGTTGATGTTCATTCTTGCCATCTCCTCTTTGACCACTTTTAATTTACCTTGATTCATGGACCTAACATTCCAGGTTCCTATGCAATACTGTTCTTTACAGAATTGGACTTTACTTCCATCACATCTACAACTGGGTGCTGCCTTAGCTTTGGCTCTGTCTTTTCATTCTTTCTGGAGCTATTTCTCCACTCTTCTCCAGTAGCATATTGGGCACCTACCATGCTGAGGAGTTCATCTTTCAACATCATATCTTTTTGCCTTTTCATACTGTTCATAGGGTTCTCAAGGCAAGAATACTGAAGTGGTTTGCCATCCCCTTCTCCAGTGAACCACTTTTTTGTCAGAACTCTCCACCAGGACCTGTCCATCTTGGGTGGCCCTACATGACATGGCTCATAGTTTCATTGAGTTAGACAAGACTGTGATCCATGTGATCAGTTTGCTTAGTTTTCTGTGATTGTGGTTTTCATTCTGTCTGCCCTCTGATGGATAAGGATAAAAGGATTGTGAAAGCTTCCTGATGAGAGGAACTGTCTGTGGGGGCATCTGGGTCTAGCTCTGTTGGTCAGGGCCCTGCTCAGTAAACCTTTAATCTAATTTTCTGCTGATGGGTAGGGCTGTATTCCCTCCCTGTAGTTTGGCCTGAGGGCAAACTATGGTCAATTTGGAATCCAGATTGCTGGGAGAAATATCAATAATCTCAGATATGCAGATGATACCACCCTTATGTACGCAGAAAGTGAAGAAGAACTAAAGAGCTTCTTGATAAACGTGAAAGAGGAGACGCAGAAAGTGAAGAAGAACTAAAGAGCTTCTTGATAAACGTGAAAGAGGAGAGTGAAAAAGTTGGCTTAAAGCTCAACATTCAGAAAACAAAGATCATGGCATCCAGTCCCATCGATTCATGGCAAATAGATGAAGAAACAGTGGAAATAGTGGCAGACTTTATTTTTTTGGGCTCCAAATCACTGAAGATGGTGACTGCCGCCATGAAATAAAAAGATGGTTACTCCTTGGAGGAAAGGTTATGACCAACCTAGACAGCATATTAAAAAGAAGAGGCATTACTTTGCCAACAAACGTCCATCTAGTCAAGGCTATGGTTTTTCCAGTAGTCATGTATGAATATGAGAGTTGAACTATAAAGAAAGCTGAGCACCAAAGAATGGATGCTTTTGAACTGTGGTGTTGGAGAAGACTCTTGAGAGTCCCTTGGACTGCAGGGAAATCCAACCAGTCCATCCTAAAGGAAATCAGTCCTGAATGTTCATTGGAAGGATTGATGTAGAAGCTGAAACTCCAATACTTTGGCCACCTGATGCGAAGAGCTGACTCATTTGAAAAGACCCTGATGCTGGGAAAGATTGAAGGCAGGAGGAGAAGGGGATGACAGAGGATGAGATGTTTGGATGTCATCACGAACTCAATGGACATGAGTTTGAGTAAACTCTGGCAGTTGGTGATGGACAGGGAGGCCTGGCGTGCTGCATTCCATGGGGTCGCAAAGAGCTGGACATGACTGAGCGACTGAAATGAACTGGTAGTAATGGCGACCTCCTGCAGAAAGACTTATGCCCGCACACCCCACGGCTCCCAGGTATTCAGGGCTCCTGACCCCACAGCAAGCCACTGTCGACCCACACCTCCACGGGAGACTCCTGGACACTCATAGGCAAGTCTGGCTCAGTCTCTTGTGGAGTCAGTGCTCCTTCCTCCTGGGTCCTGGTGCATACAAGGTTTTGTTTTGCCCTTCAAGAGTCTGTTTCCCTAGTCCTGTGGAAGTTCTGTAATCAAATCCCATTGGCCTCCAAAGTCAAGTTCCCTGGGGTTCACCATCCCTTTGCCAGATCCCCAGGTTGGGGAATCTGTTGTGAGCCCCAGAACTTTTGTAACAGTGCAAGAATTTCTTTAATGTAATTGTTCTCCAGTTTTTGGGTTGTCTGCTCAGGGGCTCTAATCCCTCCTCCAAGAGGATTTATGCCATACTAGTGCCTCCCAGGCCAGATGAAGGCAGAACCCCTGTCCCCACGAGGCCACTGCTGATCCATGCGTCCACAGGAGACATTCAAACACTCAAAGGCAGGTCTGGCTCAGACTTTTGTGGGTCTCTGGGTCCTGGTGCACACAAGGTTTTGTTTGAGCCCTCTGAGTGTCTCTGGCGGGTATGAGGTTTGATTCTAAAGGCAACCTCACCCCTCCTACCATCTCGTTCAAGCTTCTTCTTTGCTCTTGGATGTGGGGTATCTTTTGTTGTGGGATCAACATTCTTCTGTCGATGGTTGTTCAGCAGCAAGTTGCAACTTTGGAGTTCTTGCAGAAGATGAGCATACATCCTTCTACTCCGCCATCCTATGATATAAAATTCATTAGCTTATAAATAAAAGTTGGAACAAATAAAATTTTTGAAGACTTCTTCCCATTTTTCCTCAGTCTCAGGAAATAGAGATGATCTAAATAAGTGTTTACTGAAGGCCCAGGTCTCAAGGCACAGGGAAAGAAAATCAAGTTCTAGCAAAATGGTGCCAGGTCTAAACCAAATGGTGGCACACAAAGCAAAATGGCCATCACAAATCACAACACTGAACCCAGAATATAAGACACACACACAGACCTGGCAGTCCTGATCAGACACTCCCTTAAATACAAGATTACAGTCTCTTAGGAAACCTCCTACAGAGACACAGAACTTCAGATCCAAGTACTAACAGAATAAATGAAAATATCTCAGGTCTTCAAAGATTTCAAAGAGAGGAAAGGAAGCCAGGTTGAAAGAAGAGGGATGAAGAGATGGGAGAGGAGAGCAAATGGGATGGCCTTACAAATTTCTCCTGTTACCTGCAGATACCCAGGTGTTATGGGACTTTACCCTGAGCCTCCAGGAAAGGGAGGACTGGAACTTGGCCCTACCAGAAATCAGACCAAACCATAACAGAACCAGAATTCAAAACAGAAGCAGAATTCAAGTTCTATCCCAGGAGGAGGTGATCAGTCTTCAATCCTCAACTCAGCTGAGGCACTTTGACCAGATTCCTGCATCCAGGAAGGTGAGACTAGGAAAAAAAGGGTAGACTAGGAAGCGCCTGTCCCAGTCGTCTCAGAAGAGGCAAGCTCGCTCCAAGAGGAAGCAGGCTCGCCGGGCTGTGTTCTCTGTGCACGTGAGGTTTGTAGGCAGTAACTTAAAAGGAGTAGATAGAGCTCCAGCAGGTTTCCTCCTGGCAGCCGTCGCTGAGCACAGCGCCATCTCGACTCCTGAGTTCAGTCCTGTGGGCTCTCTCCCAGCCCCCCAGCCTCTCCTCGGGGGGCACTGCAGAGCTGCCTTCTCTGTGGGGGGCGAGCTGTGGCTCCTGGGGCCTTAGCACCTCTGGTCTGCTCTCCTCTGGGAACTTGACTGTTACCTGTCAGCCCACTGAATGTGCGTGTTTTTTCATTAAGGTGTAATTCCTGTCCTGTGAGATCCACTCTTTTAAAGGGTGCAGTTCGTTGGTGTTGAGCACACTCAGAAGGTTGTGCTTCATGGCCACCGCCTGACCCCAGCTTGTCACGGTGAAGCCCCTGTGCTCTACTCGGAGGGCTCGCTGGGTGACACCCTGGAACATCCAGCCCTGGGTTGTGCCTTTGCTTCCATTCCATCTGCCTCAGGCCTACTGCATCTTCTGTGGTGCAGAGGTTAAAGCGTCTGCCTGCAATGTGGGAGACCTGGGTTCGATCCCTGGGTCGGGAATATCCCCTGGAAAAGGAAATGGCAACCCACTCCAGTACTCTTGCCTGGAGAATCCCATGGACGGAGGAGTTTGGTGGGCTACAGTCCACGGGTCGCAAAGAGTCAGACACGACTGAGCAACTTCACCAAGGAGAGGAAAGAGAGAGAGAATGGGAGAGAGGTCCATAAAGTGTCTTATTCCTTACCCGGTTGGGACACTTTGGCCATTTGTCCGCATCAGGAGGAGACCAGGGACAAAAGGGTTTCAGTTGTGGCTGCTGAGTCTGGCCCATTGGTGGGCAAGCTGATCCCTGAGTTCCCCAAGTGGTCGGATGTTAGTCTCCATTTGTTCCAGGAAGGGGGACCCCTTCCAGGGCCTGAAATTGGGCTCTTATCTAACCCTTGGAATTGAATTGTCCAAGGAGACACATGTGCTGACAAAGCAAGAGATTTTATTGGGAAGGTGTGCCCAAGCAGAGAACAGTAGGGTAAGGGAACCCAGGAGAACTGCTCTGCCACATGGCTCATGGTCTCAGGTTTTATGGCGATGGGATTAGTTTCTGAGTTGTCTTTAGCCAATCATTCTGACTTAGAGTCCTTCCTGGTGGTGCCATCTTGTTCAGCCAGTGAGAAGAATTCTAGGAGGTGGTTGGTTTTGGACACATGGTGTCACTTTCTGACCTTTCTTGAACTCTTCCAGTTGGTGATGGCTTATTAATTCCGTGTTCCTCATTAGGACCTCCTGTCGTAAAACAACTCATGCAAATTGTTACTCTGATGTCTGGCCAGGATGGGCAGTTTCAGTCAGTGTGCTTCCCCTACCACATCACTGGGTTAGGAAGATCCCCCAGAGTAGGAAATGGCAACCCACTCCAGTATTCTTGCAGAGATATTCCTGTGGAGAGAGAGGCCTGGTGGGCTATAGTCCATGGGGTTGCCATGGGACTAACACAACTGAGACACTGAGCATGCATGCATGCAAGCTATGGGTTAGCATAAATTTATGAAGAAGCTTGGGTTATATATGCATATTCATGAAGGGGCTTGAGCAGGGGAGAGTTCAGTATAAAATTGGAGCAGGGGTTGTCAGAGTCCAAGCTTTAGTTCATTGAAGTTAGGAGGGTCAGAGAAGGCCAAGATCATTATTCCTTGGGTCCATGTATTAAAAAGCAGAGACACCATTTTGCTGACAAAGTTCCATATAGTCAAAGCTATGGTTTTTTCCAGTAGCCATGTACAGATGTGCGAGTTGGACCACAAAGAAGGCTGAGCACAGAAGAAGTGATGCTTTCAAATTATGGTGCTAGAGAAGACTCTCGAGAGTCCCTTGAGCAGCGAGGAGATTAAACCAGCAATCCTAAAGAAAATCAGTCCTGAATATTCACTGGAAGGACTGATACTGAAGCTGAAACTCCAATACTTTGGCCACCTGATGTGAAGAGCCAATTCATTGGAAAAAACCCCGATGATGGGAAAGATAGAGGGCAAGAGGAGAATGGGGGTGACAGAGAATGAGATGGTTGGATGGCATCACCAACTCAATTAACATAATTTGAGCAAAAGGACAGGGAGGCCTGACTGCAGTTCATGGGGCCACCAAGAGTCAGACACGACTTAGCGACTGAAAAACGACCAGTTGATTTAATGCTTGAGCACTGGGGGTGAGTAAAGGGTTGAATTCTACAAAACAGCTCAAAAATTCTTCAGGCTAATATTTACCATTGAAACGAAAGAAAAGTCTTTATAACTAATTCCTTCTTTGCTATTGTTACTTTTCTTTCATGAGTTATTTGTCTTGAGTCGCTTGTTCCTGCATTCTTTTGTCCCCTTAAGATCATTAATTCCTTTTCAAGCGCAAGTATTGTGGCCATACTTGCCACAATACCTGTCTGAGGGACAAATGTATATACTCTGTCTTGTAATACCAGGCAGGGGAAGCATTGCCCAGTGAGACATAATTATATCTTGGGAATAATTAGATTTTCACAATATAATTAGGCAAAGGACATATAACCATCTTATATAATGGCCATTTAAAAATATCAATTTATGTAAACTTTCAACTCAGTGTTGTTAACTTTCATACCTTTAACTTTAGTTTTCATTAAGAGCCCATTAATAAGCCTTGGTGTTAAAGAAGTCCTAGAAACTTCCCTTTTTATCCTTGGCTATTTTATCCCATTTGAAGTCCCCAGTGAGGGGTTGAACCAAAGGACCCAGGTCCTTTTGTTAATCTTTTAACTTGATTAGTTGCCCTGTTGTCTGTTGCTCCAAGCATTTTATGGTCAAGTATCTCAAGTAAAATTTTCTTCCAGCTTTAAAATAAGCATATCTATTTATCTATTGTGCAGTTCAGTTGCTCAGTCATGTCCTATCTTTGCAATCCCATGAACCACAGCATGCCAGGCCTCCCTGTCCATCACCAACTCCCAGAGTCTACCCAAACCCATGTCCATTGAGTTGGTGATGCCATCCAGCCATCTCATCCTCTGTCATCCCCTTCTCCTCCAGCCATCAATCTTTCCCAGCATCAAGGTCTTTTCAAATGAGTCAGCTCTTTGCATCAGGTGGCCAATGTATTGGAGTTTCAGCTTCAACATCAGTCCTACCAATGAACACCCAGGACTGATCTCCTTTAGGATGGACTGGTTGGATCTCCTTGCAGTCCAAGGGACTCTCAAGAGTCTTCTCCAACACCACAGTTCAAAAGTATTAATTCTATATCTATTTTTTAAATGGGGTAAAAAGAGCAGATTTGCTTGGGTCTTTTTAACATTGGGAACAAACAGGGTCTCTCTTTGGTCCATCTAGTCTTAGATCATGCTGCTGCTGCTGTTGCTAAGTTGCTTCAGTCGTGTCTGACTCTGTGCGACCCCATAGACGGCAGCCTACCAGGCTCCCCGTCCCTGGGATTCTCCAGGCAAGAACACTGGAGTGGGTTGCCATTTCCTTCTCCAATGCATGAAAGTGAAAAGTGAAAGTGAAGTTGCTCAGTCGTGTCTGACTCTTCATGACCCCATGGACTGCAGCCTACCAGCCTCCTCTGCCCATGGGATTTTCCAGGCAAAAGTACTGGAGTGGGGTGCCATTGCCTTAGATCATGCATGTTGTATCAAATCTTTTGTTTAATCCCACTGGCATCAGTTTTCTTTATCCCATTTCTTAATAGCCATCTAAAGATTTCTTCAAGCTTCCCTCATGGCTCAGTGGTAAAGAATACATCTGCTAATGCAGGAGTTGCAGGAGACGCTGGTTCAGTCCCAGAGTTGGAAAGATTCCCCAGAAGAAGGAAATGGCAACCCACTCCAGTACTCTTGTCTGGAGAATTCCATCGGCAGAGGACCTTGTTGGGCTACAGTCCATGGTGTTGCAAAAGAGTTGGACAAGACTTACCTATAAACAACAATAAAGATCTTATCTTTTTGAGTTGAGTCCCTTTAAATTTCCAACTTGTTGGGAAATGTCTAGATTTTGCCTCAGCTTCCTCTTATTCCCTTGTTAGTCAATCTAACTAATAGTTCATCTAGTGTGTTAACATCTGTAATACCCATTGAAGGGAAGCCAGGACCACAAATAAGGCTTTCCAAACTGTACTTTTTGCTTGTTTGTTTTAAAGTAAAAGAGTTCTTAGATGAGCCTAAAATATTTTAATCAACCTTGGCATAGCCAGATCAAAAAAACTCCTTAAAATTCTAATCTATTCAGCTGGCTGCAATACATGTTCCTTCTGACAGTAGAGACTCTTAAAACACAGGAAGAAAACCTTAGAAGGTCTGTTATGTTTATAAATCAAAGTCACAGGAAGAAAAATGCAAGGTGCCTCTAAAAGACTTTTCTTCCTTTAAGGTCAGAATTCTAAAGAGATAGTTTATGAAGCTGGTTTTCTAGCTGCGCATGCACAGCTAATTAGTTTTGCAGTGTCCAGTAAATAAAATTTGCCCATTTGGGGGCAATATTTCCTTTAAATTCCAATTAAGCAAGAACCTATAAATATAATTCTGTAGGCACTTCACCATGTCTTTCAACTGAGAATAAACCACTGTGATGAAAAAATTAATCAACAGTGGAAAATTTTTTATTTGAGCCAGTCTGAGGATTATAATTTAGGAGACTATTTCAGAACACTCTGAGATTGTTCCACCCATGAGGTCAAAGCACAGTTATATAAGCTTTTATGACAAAGGGTTATTCGTCAAGTGAGGTATTACTGACACTTTACACAATCTGGATCAACTCAATAAAGCGTGCAGTGAGTACAGGTCATTGTGACTCGTTAGGAAAAGAGGAAGGAAGTTTATCTCCTAAAAATCTGTGATCCTTGATATGGTAAAGAAGGAATTTTATCTCCTTAAGAAAGTGAATTTAACAGAGTACATCATGAGAAATGCTGGGCTGGAGGAAGCACAAGCTGGAATCAAATTACTGGGAGAACTATCAATAACCTCAGATATGCAGATGACACCACCCTTATGACAGAAAGTGAAGAGGAACTAAAAAGCCTCTTGATGAAAGTGAAAGAGGAGAGTGAAAAAGTTGGCTTAAAGATCAACATTCAGAAAACGAAGATCATGGCATCTGGTCCCATCACTTCATGGGAAATAGATGGGGAAACAGTAGAAACAGTGTCAGACTTTATTTTTGTGGGCTCCAAAATCACTGCAGATGGTGATTGCAGCCATGAAATTAAAAGACGCTTACTCCTTGGAAGGAAAGTTATGACCAACCTAGACAGCATATTAAAAAGCAGAGATATTACTTTGCCAACAAAGGTCCGTCTAGTCAAGGCTATGGTTTTTCCAGTGGTCATGAATGGATGTGAGTTGGACTGTGAAGAAAGCTTGGCTGCCAGTAGGCAGATAAAGGTCAAGCCTGGCTTCTTTCTTTGGTTCTTGGCTGTAAAACTGGCAGGTGGCATGTAGTGATGGTGAGGTGGGCCCGTGTGGATACCTGGGAATTTAAAATTGGTTTAACAAATATCTTCTAATTGATCTTTCTGCTGGACACCCCTAACCCTGGCCCTCTCCTCTCTGTTGGATTCACTGTTCAATTCATATGATTTATGAAACACCTTGGGCTTCCTAGGTGGTGTCAGTGGTAAAGAACTCACCTGCCAATATAGGAGACCTAAGAGAAGTATGTTTGATCCTTGGGTCAGGAAAATACCCTGGAGAAGGGCATGCAACCCACTTCAAGATTTCTGGCCTGGAGCCAGTTGCCCTGCCGAGTTCTATAAGAGACACTCATGTAGTTGAGACCTTGATGCTGGAAGGGATTGGGGGCAGAAGATGGGGACGACAGAGGATTGAGATGATTGGATGGCATCACTGACTTGATGGACACAAGTTTGAGTAAACTCTGGGAGTTGGTGATGGACAGGGAGGCCTGGCATGCTGCAGTCCGAATTGATGCTTTTGAACTGTGGTGTTGGAGAAGACTCTTGGTCCCTTGGACTGCAAGGAGATCCTACCAGTCCATTCTAAAGGAGATCAGCCCTGGGTGTTCTTTGCAAGGAATGATGCTAAAGCTGAAACTCCAGTACTTTGGCCACCTCATGCAAAGAATTGACTCATTGGAAAAGACTCTGATGCTGGGAGGGATTGGGGGCAGGAGGAGAAGGGGACGACAGAGGATGAGACGGCTGGATGGCATCACCGACTCGATGGATGTGAGTCTGAGTGAACTCTGGGAGTTGGTGATGGACAGGGACCTGATGGACAGGTTGCAAAGAGTCGGACACGACTGAGCCACTGAACTGAATTGAACTGAACTGAAGAAAGTGAAAGTGTTAGTCATTGAGTCATGTCCAATTTTTTGCAACCCCATGGACTGTAGCCTGCCAGACCCCTCAGTTCAGTCGCGCAGTCATGTCCGACTCTTTGTGACCCCATGAATCGCAGTACGCCAGGCCTCCCTGTCCATCACCAACTCCCGGAGTTCACTCAGACTCACGTCCAAGCAGTTCATGGAATTCTCCAGTCACGAATACTGGAGTGGGTTGCCATGCTCTTCTCCAGGGGATCTTCACGATCCAGGGATCGAATCCAGATCTCCCACATTGCAGGCAGATTCTTTACCATCTGAGCCACATGACTGTCAATCTACTTAGGAGGTGTGATTAATGCAATAATGGGAAGGAGGAGACCCAAAGAGGAAAAGAATAATTTTATGTTTAAACTTTTCTACTCTTGCCATTAAAATACGGATTTCATTTCATATCACTCAGTGTGTTTCCACTGAGCAAAATCTTCCTAGTGTATTTCACCTTAGAATAACCCAAATGCTATTTCTTAAAACTGAGTGTTGAGAAAAACTACCCTTCTAGGAAAGAGTTTAATAGCACCAAATCAAACTTTGCATCATCACCCAATAATAGGAGATCCAATAACTTCCCCTTTATTCATCTGCACTCTCTGAGGAGGCAGATGGGCAGAAAAGGTACCCAACCTCCAGTCCTTCATAGAGTCAGAAGGAGAGAAACTGCTCTGGGTTCCTTCATCAGTCACCAAAAATGTATGACTGAAGAAAAAAAAAGCCTCACAATGTAAGTTGTAAGTTACATTCTGTTTGGAGACCTTACTTGGGAGACACGTCACAGATAGTTCTGCGGAACTGTTCTAAAAAGGTGAGGACAGGCCACGATACATGGGAGTTTTTGCTGGAAAAATAAAAAAAAAGGAAACATGCAGTCAAACATCAAAGGATTATCACTAATCACAAAAACAGACGTCTCAAGGTAATGAGTTTAGCCTTTTTCTCGGGACCAGAAGGTGCAGGAGTCTGAGCGCTTTAGAATCATTCCTTTCTTATGCATAGTAATAATCTAAAGCCAGTGCCCTGTCTTTCTCCATTGTGAATTCCCCTTGGGCTGCCCCCACTGGGGGCTGCCACAGTGGCTGAAGGCTTGATGGCCAGCAGCATTCATCGTTTAAGAAATGACTCACAATATTTTTTTGTCCACATGGCCTGTAAACAGTGGGTTTTAGTAAGCCAAAAAAAATTCTGGAGCCAATCTCAGATGGGACGGAGCACCAAGAGGGGCCTAGGGATCCAAGTCTCTGCATTAGCACTCCCACCCAAGGGAAATTATTGATCTCCAGAGATTTTTTTTTTTTAACTTAAAGTAGAGGCGCATTATACCACCACCTCCATGAGGAGGAAGTAAGGCCTGATCCTTAGCTGCTGCTGATGCTAAGTCACTCCAGTCGTGTCCGACTCTGTGCAACCCCATAGATGGCAGCCCACCAGGTTCCCCCGTCCCTGGGATTCTCCAGGCAAGAACATTGGAGTGGGTTGCCATTTCCTTTTCCAATGCATGAAAGTGAAAAGAGAAGTGAAGTTGCTCAGTCGTGTCAGACTCTTAGAGACCCCATGGACTGCAGCCCACCAGGCTCCTCCATCCATGGAATTTGCTAGGCAAGAGCCCAACCACATCTCAAAACCACCCCACACACTAAGGCACCACCAGGGGGACAGACACACTTTGGAATGAGGCCCCTCTGGAGGCTCAGGGTGTGAGCAGCTGCACAGAGGGCTGTGTGCTGTGGAGTCAGCACCTTAGGAGGCGGGAGGGGGCAGTGGACTGAGAAGGAAGGAGTCTCAGGTCCTGATTGATCAGAAGAAGGAAAATGCGGAGAGGTGGTCAGGACACAGGAGACAAGAAAACCAAGGATGATCAGAAAAGGGGCAAAGAGTAGAAAATACAGAAAAAATGAGAAAGAGACAAAACAAGGTGTGGGCAACCACACAGAACAGGAAGGAGACAAAACAGAGCAGAAGGAGGGAAGGAAACAGAAAGGAGAGTGAGATGAATGAGGGAGGGTGTGAGGAGGGAGAGAAGGAGCCAGGAAGAGGATGTCAGAGCTCAGTGAAGATACCTCCTGTGAGCAGAGGTGGTCAGGAGTCCCCGGGCTGGTCCTCAGTCCCTACAGAAACCTGGAGAGCCCAGTACCCCAGGTCGGCCACGTAAATCAGCAGGTTGATGGCTGTCAGGATGGCTACAGCCAGTCGCTGGTCCCAGACGCATACATAGTTGGTAAGTCTGTGTTGACAGCTCACATCCCTGGACCTCTCGGGCTGCCCACCAAACTTTTCATCAAATTGGTAGAGCGCCCAGAGGACCAGAGCACCAATGTAGAGAAGGACAGACAGCAGGCTCAGCACCAGATGGAACTTGGAGGAGGAGATGGGCAGCCGGTTCTCACAGTTAGCCAGGTTCAACAGGATGGTCACGATCCCCAGGATGAAGCAGATGGAGTACACAGCCACGCACGACACCAGCAATGGATGGTCCATGTACAGGGAGGGGTTGCTGATGAAGGGTAAGATGACACCGGCCACCAGTGTCTCTAGCATCTTGAGGAGGAATGGCAAGCTGCCTATATAGCCAGTGAAATCACCCGTCCGGGGCCAGCCCAAGATCCAGATTGCTTCGGTGGCATAAGACACAGTAGAAATGAAGCAGAATGCACTAGCGGCGATGGCGCGGTCCCGGGAGGGGTTGTAAGGCAAAACTGAACATAGGTAGTGGGGTAAATGATGGCGACCAAGAGGCAGAAGAGGGCAAGGTAGCAGGCATGGCAGAGGAGAAAATCCCCCCAAAAGAAGGAGAAGCGGTACTGCAGCTCCAGTAATTCGATTATGAGGATGATGAGGGTCACCACAAAGCAGAAGCACAAGATAACAAAGGACCAGTTACTTGTGGGCACCGTCCAGCTGTCCATGCTGCCCACTAGTGAGATGGTCACGCAGGTGGAGAGCAGCTGCAGCATTCGGAGGAAGTAGCCCATGATGGCCCAGAAGTCCAGGCCTCAGGATGATTACGTGGAGGTTGCAATGTTCATGCAGGACACCTTCGCTAGTATGAGAGTGGTCTTGACTGAGGACCCACCGGAGAAAGATCCAGCTTCAGAGGCCGATTAAGTCAGACATCTGGAAAAGGCTCAGGGCCCTGTGGCGGCTGAGGCTCAGGATCTGTGGAGTTGGAACCAATGGCTCAGACACTCGGGTAACAGCACAGCTGCTCCAGAATGGTTCTCCCCACCCATCACACTTGGCCTTGTCAGGAGACTTGTGTTATCTCCCAGCTAGGCTGGGTCTGGCCTCAAACCATGAACATATTTTTGCCCTTTGCACTGGGTCATTATCTATAGGAACATAGAGTAGGATGGCCCTTATCTGACATCCCAAGGCTTTCAGGCTCTGAAAATTGGAAAGTATAAAAAAAAATTCATTTGCTAACAGAATTTGACCTAAACAGACATGAGATAATTAGTGGTGTTTATTTCACTTAGTGTGCAAGTTCAAAAGTGAAGTTGAATAAATATTAATGGATTTGATTACAAAGAGCTTTTGGTGTTATGTCATATAGAGTAGATGTGTATCAGGTTGCTTGTCTGGGGCTGAAAAACTCTCAATTCTAGGCCTTATCTTTATTCTGACTCTAAGTATTCAGGAAAGAGACTGTGGATTGTACTGCTAACCTCATTTTACAGATGAGAACACTAAGGCTGGAGCAATCAAATGCCTTACTAAGGTGGCATGACTAGGAAGTGGGACCCCACATGAAAATGCCGACATTGTGGGTTTGAGCACTTCGCTCTACGGCCCACATGTCAGCAGGGCCTGAGGGTGGCAGCCCAGGACGAAGTCTCAGGTCTCTGGGACCCAGGACATCCCTTCAGGGTCACGGGCTTCTTCTATAGCAACCTGAAGATACACATGTCCCGGCCTGCTCTCCCCACAGCCATCACTAGGAGAAGCTGCTATCTGAGGAAACGCAGCCCCACCCGGAGGAGGGCAGCCTCAGGGGTGAACAGGGAGGAGCCATCAGGTGAGAGCAAGGCCGTGGGGATGAGATGACGTGGGAAGTGGGAGCTGCTGTTCAATCTCCTCCTCAAATTCTGCTTTAACATGTGACCCTTCTCCACTGGGGAGGGAGACCCTGACTCAGTATGACTCCAAGGCGGAGCATCATGGAGGAACCACAGAATAAATTAACATACCATTTGGCTCTTAAGCTCCAAAGCTGCCATCCAGGTGGGAGTCTGGAAAGATCTAGGAGTAGTCCTACCTGAGTGAGGATTTTCCTGTCCTGGGAGACTGGTTAGCAGCTTCCAAACTGGGAAGAAGGGATTGGAAATGAACAAGGATATTGTGTCTGATGTTGATGGGGAGCCTTTCAGGGCATCTCAGGGAGGGGGTAGGGATGGACGGATGATCAGCCCCCTTTTAAGGGCAGGAGCTGAAAGAGGAGGGCCCTGCAGGACCCCTGGGAGGGGACAACTCTAAGGATGCTCCTGGGACTGGGAGGGGTGGGGGCAGAGTGGAGATGACTGGGGGGATCCCAGGGTCCCAGTGGCCCTGAGGCAGCCCAGTAGGGGGTCTTCTGACCCAGAAGGGATGCAGGCATGGAGCCAACCTTCCCATGGAGGAGGGGCCTGGACTGGAACTGAGACAGGAGAAAAGGGCCCTGAAGGGGTTTCAGGGCTGTGACAGGGACACGTGGCCAGAGTGGCAGGGACCCTGGAGACCATGGAATTGCCCAGGTCACCGCCCAAGACAGTCTCGCCAGCCAGGGCTGCAGTCCTGCTCACACAGGGGCTCCTCCAGGGTCCAGTGTGGGGGGAGTGAGCCCCTTCCCAGCCTGCCCCCTCCTCAGGGACAGCTGCCCTGCTTCCAAGGGACTATTTGCTGAGAGGCCCCCAGGGCTGAAGGGCCAGCACCCTGAGCCCCAACCAGCTTCCTGCCATCAGGGGCCTTGTCACCTTTGCTGATAATAAACCCTGGGACAAGCTGAGGCTGGAAAGAGAAACACAGAGAAAACCTGAGAACCTCCCTGGACTCACAAAGCTCCATGAGCCCCAACTGGCAGTGGAGCCCTGGAGCCTGCGGGCCTCCCAGTGGGCACTGCTAGGGTCGGGAAGGGCACTGGCATGAGGGCTGATGGGGGTATTTGTCCTCAAAGCTGTTCCCAACTTACCTCAACAAAATGACCCTGCAATTTATATCTAAGGCTAAAAGACAACTTTAAGTTAAGTTCAGTCGCTCAGTCATGTTCGACTCTTTGCGACCCCATGAATCACAGCACACCAGGCCTCCCAGTCCATCACCAACTCCCGGAGTTCATTCAAACTCATGTCCATTGAGTCAGTGATGCCATCCAGCCATCTCATCCTCTGTTGTCTCCTTCTCCTCCTGCCCCTAATCCCTCCCAGCATCAGAGTCTTTTCCAATGAGTCAACTCTTCGTATCAAGTGGCCAAAGTACTGGAGTTTCAGCTTTAGCATCATTCCTTCCAAAGAAATCCCAGGGCCGATCTCCTTCAGAATGGACTGGTTGGATCGCCTTGCAGTCTAAGGGATTCTCAAGAGTTTCTCCAACACCACAGTTCAAAAGCATCAATTCTTTGGTGCTCAGCTTTCTTCACAGTCCAACTCTCGCATCCATACATGACTGACTACTGGAAAAACCATAGCCTTGACTAGACAGACCTTTGTTGGCAAAGTAATGTCTTTGCTTTTGAATATGCTATCCAGATTGCTCATAACTTTCCTTCCAAGGAGTAAGCATCTTTAGACTTGGGCAGGAGAGGCATGGGGGTTCCTGCTGTGTGACCCTGGGTAGGGCCTGTGCCCTCTCTGGGCCTCAGTTCCCCCACCTGGAAAGAAGAGCTTTGCCTGAGTCTCCCAGAAGCCCCTCCTCCACTCTAATCTGTGAGCCTGGACATGGTGCCCTCTTCAGAGCATAGCCTGGATGTGGCTGAGCCCTGCCTGCCCAACACCAGGCATGTGGACTGGAAGACAGTGAGCTGAGATGGTCATGGCTGGGACAGAGGAAGGAAAGAAGAGGTGCCAGAAGGACAGAGAAGGTGGAGGAGAGATGGACATTCAGTTACCAGAAGGCTCTGGACTTTTGGCAGACATTTCAGAGTTGGATGATTTTGGGTAAGCTGCTTATCAGAACCTCAGTTTCCCCATCTGTGCAATGGGCTTAATCCCTACTTTGTATCAGTTAAATGAATAAAAGCACGTGAAGGGCTCTCAGAAGGCGTGTCACATGGCACACTCAATCCCTGCCAGCTACCTGTGCCCCTCCCCGTCCCCTTCACAGAGGACCCAGAAGGCCCTGGCCTTCTCTGGACGTCAGCACAGGCAAGCTTGATTTGCTCCAGATCAGGGGCTCCAATCCTGTTTGTACTTGAGGTGGCCGGTACCTGTGTTTGGTTTCCCTTCACAGTATTTTCTGTGTGTGTCAGACAGTATAGAATTGATGCTATGTTTCCTTTATGTGTTTAACTGCACAGTGTTTTAAATTCAAAGAATATCTGTATTTCTAGCTCCCTTTGAAGTCTCAGGAGCGCTCTGGTGTCACTGAGTTTTGTTGCCTCTAGAGGAGGGTGCTTGGAGTTGAGTGGCTGCTTCTCTCTTCCCATTCTCTGCCCACGTCCCCCTAATCCATTCTGAGGGGATTCTCAGCAAATAAGGAAAAGATGGGAGGAAAATCAGGTCTCAGCTGAGCCAGGGGAACCAGTGCACAGGGCTGGCTTTGGCTTTCAAAACACCTGTAAGTTCTCTGGCAGAATGAACTACGACACAGGGACGGGATCCCTTCCTGCCACAAAACTCTGGAGGCATCAAGGGAAATCTGGGGTGTCTGCAAAGGACTGTCGACAGTGGTCCTGCCTCGCTAAGCTCACCTGGGTCACCTCTGACTCAGACCTGTTTGCTCATAGAGTAAGGACATTGGAAGGGCTGTCTGCTCTTTTCACACCTGGTAGCCTTCCCTCTCATGTTCTCCACTCCCAGCCCTGCCCAATGGAGAAAAGACCTTCTATTCAGGGACAGGATTCTCCATGTTCACCTGCTTCCTGTCTTTATGCTCACACTTCGCCCTGCTCCCCCGCGCCCTGCCCTGTCCGAAGGCCGGCTGTCTCTGAAGGTGAGAATCCAGGTGGTCTGGTTCCAGGAGAGGTAGGAACGCTGCCCGCTTCCTGCCCAGTCTGACATGGGCACCATGGCCAAGAAGCTTACTCACTCAGGCCACTCAGTTTCTCCTCTTCATGAAAGAGCATGTGCTTTTCCTGCTGAGGGATGAGAGGGCTTGAGTAGCTTTGCTGAAACATGGAGGGAAAGGCAAACTCTAGCCTGGCCCAGCACTCCGAGTTCAGGGGATGTGCTGTGTCTCCTGGTAAAATCACTGGCCTCTGTTTCCAGGTGCTGAGGGCAAGACCTGGTGGGCAGAGGCTGGGGGGCAGGCTCCACTCAATGGTTGTGGGGCTGGGAGGTCCTGAGTTCTAGCTCCACTGAGGTCCTAGTTCCTGATCTGTAGACTGGAGATTATAATAACCCTCCCTGGGCTGGTATGAGGGTCAGAGAGGAAGAAGAGAAGGGCTGGTCCCAGAAGGGTGCCCAGGGAAAGACCATCGTCCTCTCACCTGCAGTCCTGCCACTGGCTTCTAGCTGGTTTCTCCATTTCCATTCTTTCCCTCAATGTCTGCTTGGGCTGAACTCAAACCAAGACACCTTGGACAGCTTCTTTGTAACCTGAGGATGAAAAACAAATTGCAAAATGTCATCTCCAAAGCTCTACAAGCTCAGACCACTTTCTGCCTCTCCAGTCTCCTCACCTTCCTCCAGCAACAGAATTTCTTCCAGTTCCTCTTGGTCATCACAGGGCCTTTCCCCTGATATGTCCACATGCTCCCCAGTCCTGAACTGAGACCAGGGCTCCGTCTGGCACATGGTAGTCCTGTGCCCAGTCAATGCCACTCTAAGCCTCAGTTTGCTCATCCAGAAAATGGAAATAATAGCTCCTGCTTTTAGTCAGAAAGGCTTTGGATTACACCCCACAGAGAACATTTCTGGCAAAGCTCAGCTGGTAAGGAATCCGCCTGCAATGCAGGAGACTCCAGTTCAATTCCTTGGTCAGGAAGACCCCCTGGAGAAGGGATAGGCTACCCACTACCATATTCTTAGGCTTCCCTGGTGACCCAAATGGTAAAGAATCTGCCAGCAATGTGGGAGAGCAATGTGGGTTCAATCCCTGGGCTGGGAATACCCGCTGGAGAAGGGAATGGCTACCCTCCCAGTATTTTTGCTGGAGAATTCCATGAACACAGGAGCCTGGCAGGCTATACAGTCCATGGGGTCACAAAGAGTCAGACGTGATTGAGTGACTTTCACTTCACTTCACTTCACTTCAAGCAGAGAACAACTGTACTAGAAGGATGTAGGGTAGCTTGGAGAGCTACTAGGGAGGGGCCAGCCTGGGAACAGGCTTAGATCAGGATGTGGGGAGCTGAGCAGCCAGCGCACAGCCAGGGCAGCTGGTCCAGCCACTCATGGCCATTGGAAGCACACACTGGATGCTACTGCAGATCAGAAGTAAATCTGATCTGACCTGGTGTGTTTCAACTGCTCCTTAGGTGTGTGTGCAGGCCCCTCTTGTGCAGCTCATCAAATATTTATCTGGCCTTTAAGTTTCTTATTAGGGTGAGGCCTAGTTGCTCACCATGACTCACAGGAGAGGGACATCCTCAAATATGGTAAGCAGTTCAGGTTGTCAGTGGATCCATGCAGGAAGGTATTCATCACACAAGACCATGGGGGTGGTTGGGAGAATTAAGTGAGATTACACACAAATCATTGATTCTCAGACATTTCCCCTGAAGGCAGAAGGGATGGAATGTGCCCAGAGTGGGAGGTCCAGGCAGGACCCTGGGGCTGTAATCCTGTGCTGTTGTCAGCAAGTGCCTGCCATGTGCCAGGCCCTCTTCTCAGTTCAGGGACTACAACAATGAACAAAGGACAGAATACCCTGTTTCAGTGGATCTGTATTCTCGGGTTTATCTTTGAAGCCTCCTGTTTTCCTTGAAAGTCAGTTCAGAGTTCTGCATTCTATTTTGTAATAGGTCCATAATGTCATACCCATAACATGTCAGGCTTGTTTCAGTACAAAAGTTATGAATGGTCTGGTGCCTACGCTGCCCTATTTGTTTGAAGATACAGAAAACTGCGTCTTGTTGTGCCTATATTTGAGCAAGTTCTGGTGGACACTCCTCCTCTGGGTGATGAAGGAGAAAACTGGGTCCTTTGGGAGTGGGGCAGGTATAAGAGAGAGGATGGAGGCATCTGGGACCATGTTGGCAGGTTGAGTCAGTGTGCTTCCCATAACAGTGCCAGCCTCCTTTGGGAGAGCGGAGAATTGAGGGAATTCTCTGAGGCCACAGACCTCCTGCTGTAGGGCTGTGCCTGATCACACTCGATCCTGTGGCTCGACTGTGGAACTGCAGGCTATGGCAGAGAATGGGAGAGAGGTTGCTCTTTGCAGCTGCCAAGGTCTCTTACGCCTTGAGGACACCTTTTTATTCTCTTGTCTGTGCCAGCCTGACCTTCCACTCAGCTGCTGCTGCTAAGTCGCTTCAGTCGTGTCCGACTCTGTGCGACCCCATAGATGGCAGCCCACAAGGCTCCCCAGTCCCTGGGATTCTCCAGGCAAGAACACTGGAGTGGGTTACCATTTCCTTCTCCAGTGCATGAAAGTGAAAAGTGAAAGTGAAGTCGCTCAGTCGTGCCCGACCCTCAGCGACCCCATGGACTGCAGCCTACCAGGCTCCTCTGTCCATGGGATTTTCCAGGCAAGAGTACTGGAGTGGGGTGCCATTGCCTTCTCCGTTCCACTCAGAGAAACACTAAATATTGGAGGATCAGGACGAGGGCGTTTGGTGTGTTGTGTCACACACAAGCATTTTGGTAAATCCCCCGAGGTACACCTCCAGGCCTCTTGATGTTTTCTGTTTGGGGTACTGATGGAGTTCCAGTTTGGGGGTTTCTCCCTTTGGAAGGGAGAAGGGGTCCCTGTTTGTAAGGCGCTACTTTGGAGAAGTGTCCCAGGCTTGGCGGGACTTAGAAGTCACGTCTGGGGCAGTCTTGCCATTTGTGTTTTGAATATCTGGGCATCTCTTTGCCATTTGCTTTGTTTTTGGTGACTTCCTGTTAGTGTGGACTGGTTTGGCTTGTTTACTTTGGTTTGTGAGCACAGACTTCTGACACTAATTGCTTAAGCTAGAATGGAAGTGCTTCCTCTAAAGTTCCATCTCAGAGTCCCCTAGGGAAAATACTAGGGGACTGGCAACCTGTACTTATGACAAGAATTTACTTAAGTGGAAGTTAAAGATGATCACATGTAAAAAATATATTTTTCCCCCAGAAAGCTCTTTTTTTTTTGCTTGTGTAATTAATTAAGATGATGTGGGGAGGGGGCAGGCAGGAAGCTGGCTTGGTAATTTTAAACAAAGACCTCCTGAGGAAAACTTACATTTCTATGTGTTTTTGAGATGTAAATGTTCTATCTGACATTCCTAAATTGTTCTGTTGTGTGTTTGTTTGAGTTAGGCCTATAAGAGGTCCTTTTATAATTTATTAGTGCCCACGTGATGGATAGTTCTAAAATTAAAGAAACTAACAAATTATGAAATCTAGAGTGCTCTCATTGTAAATAACCCTTTTTTTCCTGTACCTATCTAAGCAAAGTTAAATTAACCTGAAAACAAGAAAAGCTAGTTTGGGAAATGTCCTTGTGATCTTCCCCTCTTTGTCTCTTACAGATGCTAATAAGAACAATTAAGAAGAACAGCAGAAAAAAATTTGGAAGGAAAATGTACCTATTATTTCAATGACTGGAAGAGGACATGGCAACCCACTCCAGTATTCTTGCCTAGAGAATCCCACGGACAGAGGAGCCTGGAAGGCTACAGTCCATGGGGACGCAAAGAGTCAGACAGGACTGAGCGACTGAGCACATTTCACTGAGGCAGATTCTTTTAAAAAAGGATTTGCTTTAACTAAATAAATGTAAAAAAATCTTTGGATGGTTATTTGGAATCGGATACATAGAATGGACGTTTATTTGATTAAAATAAGATTTGATATTACTACACCACACTACCTTGGAGAAGGAAACGGCAACCCACTCCAGTACTCCTGCCTGGAGAATCCCATGGATGGAGGAGCTTGGTGGCAAAGAGTCGGACACGACTGAGTGACTTCACTTTCACTTTCACTTACACTACCTTAAAGTTAATGAGCCAAGAGGGGTTCTCTCTGTTGTTTTTCAGCCCCTCAGTCAAATCTGAGTCTTTGAGACCCCACGACTGCAGCAAGCCAGGTTCATCTCTCACATCACTACATGACTACTGGAAAAACCATAGCTTTGACTATCTGGACTGTAGGGGGAGTTTGTAATCTCCTCGGTTCTGTCTTGCTGCAGCAAAAAATTGAAGCAGCCGACAGATCAGTGTTACAGCTCACTTTTATTTGGCAAGCAAAGAAAAATACATCCCTGAGGCATGAGGGCGCGCTGACCCAAAAGACAGAAGAGAGGTCCCCGGGTCAATTTTGGCTCCTCTTTTTGTATGTTTTTTCTCCTCCTGAGCCTGCCCAGTGTAAACTGGGCTAGCCAGGAAGACTGTTTTACCTGAGGTCCTCTCTTCACTCCCTGGACCTTCCTTTGTTCTATTTTTATGGGCTTTTCCCTTTGTCTTTTAGCCACTACCATTCTGGACTCTTTTTTTCCCATTCTAACTACCTAACAGGACCTTTATCGGCAAAGCAATGTCTCTGCTTTTTAATACGCTGTCTAGTTTTATCACAGCTTTTCTTCCAAGGAGCTAGTGTCTTTTAATTTCATGGCTGCAGCCACCATCTTCAGTGATTTTGGACCCAAGAAAATAAAGTCTATCACTATTTCTATTTTTTCCCCTCTATTTGCCATGCAGTGATGGGATCAGATGCCATGATCTTAGTTTTTTGGATGTTGAGTTTTAAGCCAGCTTTTTCACTCTCCTTTTTCATCTTCATCAAGAGACTTAGTTCCTCTTTGCTTTTTGTCATTAGGATGGTGTCATCTGCATATCTGAGGTTATTGATATTTCTCACAGCAATCTTGATTCCATCTTGTGCTTCATCCAGCCTGGCATTTCACATTATGTACTCTGCATAGAGCACATTTTTCTGTCTTCTGACTGGTGGGATTTGAGCTCTCATTTGAGTTGTCATTTTGATCTTCATTCCAAGTAATTAGATGCTGACTATCTTCTTCTGTGGTGGAGATTTGGTGTTTTGTTTTGTTTTCTTCTCAAATTGTATGAGGAAATTTTATCTGTGGCAAGTGGCACTAGAAAGTTCATTGTGTTTGGAATTCATTTCGAAAATATCTTCCCTTGGACATTTCTTGAGGTTAGCTGTCATGAATAGTCCACCAGGCTTTCTGAATTGGAGATGCCAATAAGCACCAGTGGTCAAGTTGAAGTTAGGAGAAAAGTCCACAAGGGCAGCCATTTTTCATGCCCACCCCTGGACCCTCCAGTGACAAGTGCCTAAGGAAATGCGGCTTCCTGGGATGTAAATTAGAGTGGCCTGTGCCTGACCAAACACTCAAGGACTTGCGGTTCAGTACTTCTTCCCCCTAAAACTTCACAGTCCTCCGTTCCACTGTCCCATCCTGGGCCACAGCATCCTGCTGAGGGTGCTGAGGTGCCTAGGAGACAGTGCTCTCAGGAAGGAGGCTTAAGTTGGGAACCTCAGCACCAGGAGGTGTGGTGGCTGGGTGTCTGTTGCTCCCAAGGTCCTTGAGCCCTTGATCCCATTCAGGACTCTGGTCCCAGCCAGAACACAGCAGACAATAGGTCTTTTAAAAGTGTTAACTTTTAAAAGGGCACCATGCCAGGCTGTGTGGACCCCACCCCAGTCCAGCAGTGGGACCCAAGCCTGCTCAGCCTCCAGGGATGGGATAGCATCCCATGTCAGGGAGGCTGGAGATAATAGAGTAGGCACCGCTTTTCTTTCCTTTTCTTCAACATCTTGTTGATGCTCCCTTGCAGTATTGTTGATCTGCAATATGATTCATGCCAGTATACAGCCGCCTGCTTCAGGCAAGACATATCCATGGAACATATTTGTTGTTTTCTGAATTCTTTTGCCATGGAGATTATTGTAGAAGGTCAAGAAAGATGCTGAGCATCAGGTCCTTGGGCATTATCTATTTCACATGCAGTTTTCTGTGTATATGAGGAAGGAAGGAGATAATCCTTGTGGAGTATCTCTTAGAGACAAACATTTATGTGTATAGGTCAGGGATAGAGATTTCTATGTGTATGCAGAAGGAAAGAAGGAAGGAAGCTGATAATCCTTATGGATATTGATTACAGATACATATTTGTATCTGTGTTAGACAATAATGAGAGAAGTTTGGACCTTCAAACAGTGCTAATAGGAATGTGAAATGGTGCTGCCATTTTGGAGAACAGTCTGGCAGTTCCTCAAGTCGTCACACTTGGTCACCACATGACCCTGCAGTTCCACTCTTACATATAAACCCAAACACCTGTGCATGCATGTTCACAGCAGCACAGTTTCCAGCAGCGAAAAGGGGAGACCACCCAAATGACCGTCAACAAGTGATCAGAGAACAGATACACACAGTGGGGTCCATCCACACAGTGGAATATGACTCGGCCATGAAGAGGAGCGAAGCTCTGACACGGGCTACAGTGTGGATGGACCTTGAACACATGCTACCCAGCGAGACAAGCAGACACAGAAGGACACACAGCACACAATTCCATTTATAGGAAATGTCCCGGACAGGCAAAGCCACAAAGAATGGAAGTGGGCTTGTGGTGGCTAGGGGATGGGGAGGGGGTGGATGAATGGATGATTGATGGATGGGTGACTGGATGGATGAATGGATGGATGGATGGATGATGAAAGATGGATGGGTGAATGGATGGATGGGTGGATGGATGGATGGATGGATGAATGGATGGATTGATGGGTAGATGGATGTGTGGATGGGTGCATGGATGGAAGAAGGGGTAAACAGAATGTGGTCCACTCACACAGTGGAATATGACCATGAAAAGGAGTGAAGCTCTGACACGGGCTACAGTGCGGATGAACTTGAACACACAATGCCCAGCGAGAGAAGCAGACACGGGAGGACTCGCTGTCTTGGTCTGCCCCGGGCTGCCGGGGGCTCAGCAACAGGAACACATTTCCTAAAGCTCTGGAGCCCAGACGTCTGAGATCAGGGCATCAGGATGGTCAGGTTCTGGTGAAGCTCTGTTCTTGGTGGGGGCCAGGGTCTTCACTGCGTCCTCACATGGAGGAAGGGCTGAGGAGGCCTCTTGGGGGTCTCTTTCAGAAGAGCACTAATCCCTTCATGGGGTCTCCACTCTCACGACCACATCACCTTCTCAAGGCCCCGCTCCTCACACCATCACCTTGGGGGTTAGGTTTCAACATGTGCATTTTGAGGGGGACACCAACATCCAGCCCAGAATAATCACAAACTATATGATTGTATTTATAATAAACATCCAGAACAGGCAAATCCAGAGACAGGGAATGGGTGAGTGGGGCCTGGTGCTGGGGGAGGGGAAGGGCAATGGGAGGACCTGAATAAACCCTGCACCTTAGGATGTTCAGGAATAAGCCAGTTCTGACTCCATGTTGGAATTGTGTCTTTGACTTGCTCTCTGTTACTTTTGTTACTATAATCACACATAATGGCCTGCCTCAAAGAATCTTGCCCCTCTGCCTGACAGTTAAAGTGCCTTTGTTCAGAACCCTGTCCACCTGTGGATGGCAGGAAGAGATAATTCCCCAAGATATTTGCAAGATTTAAGGCCTTTTTAGTTTGTTTCCTCACATCCTCCTCTAATTCATAAAAGAAACTGGCATCCAGACCCTGACAAGATGGTTATTTGGAGATACTGATTGGCTGTCATTTTGGTCAGCCAGCCCTTAGGATACAGTTGTATTTCTAGTCTCCACACCTCATGTCATGCAGTGCCCCTGCACTTGACTTCTGTCCTCAGCTGATTTTAATCTGCATCCTAAGCAGCTCTGTGCCAGCTGCAAAGAGAGGGAGCCTGTTCACACAGCCCTCCCAGGGCACGGGACTCACATGGGCAGACCCCTCCCAGGGCAGGGGGCCCATCTGGGCAGGGCTCAGCACACAGGTACCCTGCATGGAACCCTCAGGCAGAGCAGCCCCAGCCCTCTTCCCAGTCAGAGCTGGCCCGAGCACCTCAGAGCAGGACCTGGACTAACAAACAGCTGCTCCTGGGCAGGTCAGTGAATTGGGCTTCACCCTGTGTGGCCTCCTTCCAGCAGGTCTTCCAGAGGTTCCACTGCACCCGGGGCCCTGGGCTCCTGTTTCCACCCACCCCCCCCCCCGACTCCTGGATT
>SJXQ01011786.1:52642-106938 GCA_006408695.1 Aepyceros melampus | reverse complement strand
GCTGAAGAATTGATGCTTTTGAACTGTGGTGTTGGAGAAGACTCTTGAGAGTCCCTTGGACTGCAAGGAGATCCAACCAGTCCATTCTGAAGGAGATCAGCCCTGGGATTTCTTTGGAAGGAATGATGCTAAAGCTGCAACTCCAGTACTTTGGCCACCTCATGCAAAGAGTTGACTCATTGGAAAAGACTCTGATGCTGGGAGGGGTTGGGGGCAGGAGGAGAAGGGGACGACAGAGGATGAGATGACTGGATGGCGTCACCGACTCGATGGACGTGAGTCTGAGGGAACTCCGGGAGTTGGTGATGGACAGGGAGGCCTGACGTGCTGCAATTCATGGGGTCGCAAAGAGTCGGACACAACTGAGCAACTGAACTGAACTGAGTCCACTGTTTAACTGAACCAGTTCTTAATTTTGTTGAACGGGATTCTTTCACAATGCAGCTAGTATGAATTTGACTTCTGTGTTCACATGCAGCAAAGATTCTTGTTAGTGACTGTTTCCACCCATGGCCTGGGAGGGAAACCTTGTGACCCTGAACTAAAGATACCAAGTTTTCAGTCCTCCTACTGGGACAGAACTTTCCCCATTGTAAGCATGCCCCATCTCTACTTCTTACTATCCATTATACCTGCAGCCTCAACTCCTAACATCTCTCTTCCCTGGCATCTTTGGAACGCCAGTGTCTGCGACACATCCAGCCACCTCCATTGGCCTTGCAGTGTCAGGTCCTTTGGGTTCCCTCTTCATTTCTGCCACCTGGAGGTTTCCTCTTCTTCCTTGAACTTTTTTTTTTTTTTTAAACGGGGGAAAGAGAAGGTTTTCACTGGCATATCCATGTCTTTGGGGCAGGGATAGCAGCTATTCCCATGTGTGTGCATTCTGTGCCCAAGAAGAATTGAGTACCATTGGTAGTTTTCATTTCAGCTTCCTACTCATACACACCCTGTGAGGCGAATGGCATCATCTCCACTTTACTGGAGATGAGAGTTATTCACCCTTAGTCACTAAAGGTAGTCAGAGCAGACTTGGAATTGAAACTCATTGCTGTGTTACTTAACCACTACTTTATCTGCTTCACTGTATTGATTATTAACGCCAGTATTTTTATATTACATCCTTTTGCTCTTTGAAAACCAGGTTTGAGTACTAATTTAGAGAACCTGTGCGTAACCTGACTGAATTTCATCTGAAAATGTCTGAATGGTTGTTGCATGGCACTTGTTTCTTTTTAGAGACTCTTCTCATTTTCCTAAAAAAACCTTGGACTTCATTCCTAAATGCAACTAGTTTCTGGGAAATAATGAAGTTGTGTCAGGATGGTACTGAGGCTACTTAACTGGCGTCTTTCAGCCTCTTGTCTCCAAACTGCCTATTGCTCCTCAGGAGAATTAGACCCCAGTCTGACAGCACTTCTGTGAATGGCAGGCACTATCCCAGGCTAAAGGCAGTCTTTCTGACAAAATACAGAAATAGTGCTGACTCTCCCCTGCTCCCCCCACAACATGGCTAGCACCACACACTATACTCACTCCTTTGCTATTTGTGAGTTTATTTAACAGCCTACCCAACTGTCTCCTTCCATGGAAAGTATTTTCTTCATTGTCTTTTGGAATGCATTTGAAGCCACTTCTCTTAACCAATAAAAACATCTAGTTCTTCTATTTTAGGGAACTTTAATATTCTTATGTAGTTCACGTTGTATAAAATGTCTTGAATGCAAGCAAGTTATCTTTTTCCACTCTTTATGCCAGACTTTTAAGAAAGAATCTGTTTGTATCTAATTCTGCTTTGGCTGCTTCCTACTGCAGTGAGTAGCAATTTTGGATCAAGTTCCCAGTGGCAGCACTGTTGGGGGAAATTCTGCATTTTTGGGGAATGACTGACATCACTCCTGGTGCTGTTGGATTCCACCCTGTTTTCTGGGAATTTATGACTGTGGCTCTGACTTAAAACACTTAAATCTTCTGAATCTCACCAAGGTTTTTGTTTTGTTTTGTTTTGTTTTCAAATGCCCCTCAGACATGGTTTTGTAGGAAATTGAGATGTCATACTCCCAACTATCTAAAAGCTTTTACTAGTGAGGTTAAAGTACAATGCAATAAGTGGATCAAAAGCACACTAAAACTCTCTTGCATTGGTTCTGAAAATCCTAGACCTCTCTAAGAGAGCCAGACCCACAGACAGCCATGGAGGTCCATTAAAAAAAAATAATTTGTAGTTGATTTTTTTTTCAGCCTTCCATTATTCATTGATTCCTTTGAATTCAGAAAAAGTTGCAGGCACTGTCCAACCTGCATTTTAGAACTTAATTTTTAAAAGAATGATGGCCACAACCTCTAACTTAAGTAAAAAATGAAATCTCTTGATGAATTTTATAAATATTTCCTGTAGGAACAATGATACAGAGGAAAGAGGTAGATTTCCCAGCTAGCCTTCAAAGGCCTCTTAAACCATAGTTAAGCAGCACTGCTTTTACAGAAAAGGTATCTTAGTGACCCTTCCCAGTTCCAGGCACCAGAGACTGCCCCCTCCCCCGGATTGACGATGTTCCAGAACTTTGAGACAGGTCATCTAAGAACAGGGATTGTAGCTTCTTTAATATCAGGGACTTATTCCCCATTCCCAGGGAGTTATACATGAGAGGTGGGGAAGAGACCTGGGAAAACCTCCAGAAGAACAATGTGTACAAAGGCTCTGAAGTTAGTTGGCCAGGTAAAGCCACAGCAGGAAGGCCCTTCTGAATGGGGAGGACTAGGAGATCAAGTAGTCAGTGGAGCAAGTGGTAAGAATTACACCTGAACAGGATGAGGAGGCAGCAGTAGGAGAGCATCACTCACCCACACAGGTGCAACAGGGGCCCTGTCTACTGTGGCCACAGCCAGCCCCTCGGACTCCCCGGGAAGTTTCCACTAGCTCTGTCCTCAGGGCTTTGCCACTCTCTGGACTCTGTTTTCAATTTCACAGATATTCTGACCCTAGGATAGTCACTCCTCTGTTGCCCACCTCCTTACCTCTGTCCTCAGGTTTGGCTCTTACTTGCTTTCCTCAGTTCAGAAATTTTGTGCCTGGTTGACTTCTCGCCCTTCCTCTTCTCTCAGGGCCCGCCCTCCCACTCACATTTCCCTCCTAACCATGCGGTCCTCCCTCTACCCTTTTATCAAAGGGCCTCCCCACTCTACTGCGTCTGGGCCCTCCTCCCAGCCTTTCTCATCCAGGGAACACAGACCCCAGGTCTCTTCTGCCACCTCCGTGTGCCGCCTGCCCCTCATTACTGTGCCTCCCCTCTTCCTCTGCTTCCAGCCAGCCAGCCTGCCTCCCTCCCAAGTTTGGGCCTCCGCCTGCCTCCATCCCTTCCTTTTGTGAGACTCTGCTCTCAAGTCAGCTTTTTAACCATCCCCCTGCCCGTTCTCTAGATTTCCTCTCCTCTCCCTAATTTGAGGAGTCCTTCCCGCCTGCCTACTTGGGCCTAGTGCTCTTGCTCTCCCTTCTCAGCCTGGAGCACTTTTACCCGCCTCCCCTACCCCATCACCTGACCTTTCTTTCCTGTCAATCTTTCACCTGTCTTGTCACTGAGCTAATGATGATCTTTCCTCTTCTGCATCTGAATCCTTCCCGTCCCCACCATAGGCCCTTACCACCTCCTCCCCCATTTCCTTCCTATTTCTAACCTGCATCTTTCCCCCATTTTCATTTCTCTCTCCCCACTTCCCCAGTTACAAATCCTTCCCTCCCTTCCTGACCTAAGGACCAAGCCCCACCCCTCACCCCCATACCTTTTCTCCTTTTCCCTCAAAGCCCTCCATCCTGAGCCAGGGCCCCCGTTTTTCCTCTGGACCCCATTTTCATCCCCTGTGATCTTGACTGTAGGCTTAAATCCCTCCTCCCTGTTCTTGATTTCAGAAATACTCCATCACTTTTCTTCAACCCCAGCCTTTATTCCTCATCTTTTTTCTTCCTACCCTATTTCCCAGGGATTCTTTAAACCCTTTGCATATGGGACTGAAAATAGCCAAATGCTTAAAGATGGAAAATACATACACTAACATTTACTTCAAACATGCTTCTCCCTCTTCCTGAACACTCCGACCCCTTTTCCCCACATCTAGTCATGGCTGGTTTCATTTTGTTCAGATTTTAGGCTGAAAGTCACCTTGTAAGAGAATCCTTCCTTCCCTGGCCATCCAATATAAAGGCGTCCCAAACCCCTAGCCACATACCATACTGGTTTTTGTTTTCTAAAGAATATCTAGTCCTGTGGAATCTTTGTGTTTGTCCATCTAGAATTGATGCCCCACGAATTGATGCCCTTAACTTTCTTGTTCATCTTGTGTTCATCTGTTCATCGAAACGGTGTGAGTGTGTCCATGCTTGGTCCTGTCCAACTCTTTGTGACCCTATGGACTGTAGAGGCTGGGAGGGGACTGTAGCCCACCAGGTTCCTCTGTCTGGATTTCCCAGGCAAGAATACTGGGATGGGTTGCCATTGCCTTCTCCAGGGGAGATCTTCCAGATCCAGGAATCAAACCCATGTCTCCTGCATTGCAGGCAGACTGACTCAGATTGAGACACCAGGGAAGCCATTTAGAATGGTACCCGGTACATGATCAGTCTGCTGGATAAGTTAGTGATTTCTGAGTGCCAGACACTACGTCAAGTGCTCACTTTGTCTTGTTTAATCTTTCCAACAAGGCTAACTGAGGTAAGTACTTTTATTTTGCTATTTTATACCTTAAATAACTGAAATGCAGAAAAGATAAATGAATTTGTCTGTTTTCTGAAAACAGTTGGTTTATCTGCGAATTTAATTCAATCTGTATGAAGTCACAACTCATGTTCCTTTTATTTTTCTGATGGTCCAGAAGAAAGGGGCTGTTAGGAAAGGAAAGGAAGGTGGATCTGAATGCAAGGTAGGTCAAACTGGAATCAGGCTCCTGGGCTGGGTCAAGGAGTATAGGGTGTAGAGTATAGGACACCAGACCCTAAGTTTAGAATGAGGATACAAGAGCTAACATTTAAGAGCACTTACTTTGTGCCAGACACTTCCAAACAATATATTCTCTCCCACCTAAGAGTGGTAGGTAATAGCATTTCACAGATTAGGAGGCTAAGTTCGGAGATGCAAATTATCCTTTCTGAGGCCATACAGGTAGGATGAAGGGGAGCCAGGCAGTCTGGCTACAGGGCAGGTGCTCTGGTTGCCGTCCTGTGCTATGTTTACGAAAGGCGTGTGCTCCGTGTTGGACACCAACTCCTGCTTCCTGGATTCTTGTCTCTGGACATTCTGCATAATGACCTAACTGACGTCATACTCCCGCCTCCAGCCTACCTCTTACCGCTCTGCATAGAAGAGGTGATGGATGATGACACTCCACTGGCACTGGGGAAACCGCACTTTTTATCGCCCCCTTTACCTGGGATCAGCACGGGGCAGCGATTGTGGATGAGTGTATCTGCTGTACAGACTCAAGCTTTTCTCCAGTGCGGTGTCCCCAGACTTAGATTGGTAAAGCACTGGGATAAGAAATGGAGAAGTCCTTCCAGCTAACGATCTAAAACCACAGCTGTTTGTTGAACACATACTGTGTGGAAAGCCCTAGCTCAGCACTGGGAACCCAGTGATGAATAAGACATGATCCCCACTCTCAGAAAATTTAGTGAGGCAGATAAAAACCAAGTAAACAGAATAATTATTAACTGTGCAGAGTGTAGGATAACAGCCTGAGTGCCAAACCAGAAAATAACAGAGCCCATTTCACAGAGACGTGTGGAAGACCCGAAGAGCTGCTGGAACATGAAGAACAGGAGCCAGCAAAGCAAGGAGGTGGGACAAGTGTTCCAGGTGGAGGACGCCACACAGGCAGAGACGCAGGTGAACACATGAGCAGTGAAGATACTTCAACTCTCTGAATCGCCTGCTCTTGCCCTGAACATACTCCAGGGAATACGGACTGGGAAGGACTCAGATCTTTATCATTTAATTATTATGTAAGAAAGGAACCATGGATCCCATCACTTCTCTACTGCTTTGGCCAGAGTGAAGAGTTCTACAGCCCTTTTAAGTGCGAGATTAAGTAGACCACTTGCAGAGCATTCAGTAGACTGCTCAGACCTTTTTGTCCACTGTCATACAGGTCAAATAACAGTTGTTTGAGTAATAAGGAACCAAGTAATCAGGATTAAAGCAGATACTGAGTAACAATTGGAGAAGAACATCCGAAGCATTTGCTATTTCCATGGGAAAGTTATTTGTGATAGGCATGCTAGTTGCCTACCTGAAACTCGTTCTCCTTTTCTTCAATTAACAAACTTCTGATTTTCTTAGGGGTAGTAACATGCCCAGGTGAAAGACGGCCTCATATCCCCTTGAAGCTCACAGTGGCAACTTGAACCAAGCCTGGCCAGTAAAAGCTCAGAAGTTATTGGGTGGAACCTCTGGAAAAACATTCCAGAAGAAGCCAACTTGGATAGACTCTGTCTTCTGTTTCTCTTCCTTTTCCCTACCTAGAATTGGGTATCTGATACCCGGGTACGCAGCAGCCATCCTAGGATCATGAGGATGAAGACTATATGCAAAGGAGGCAGAATAGTAAGACTGAAGACTAGCTCTTGACTTACTACCTCTGGACTTAACTGTTAACGAGAAAAAATAAATTCTTTGATTAAACTGCTGTGGTGGTTTTTCAGGTATATGCAGCCAAACACAATTTTAACGGGGCTAAAGTGGCAATCACTGCTAAGACATACAAATGGGTTCTTTAACCAAAGACACAACTGATAATGTAACAGTGCTACTGGGCTGGATATTCTCATTACCCTGCAAACCCCTCTAAACCTAGGGTGTGAGGGAGTTAATGATGAAAATTAGATCAAAAAGGCATTCTTCAAATTGCAATGCTTTTATTAGAATATTAATTGCAGACTTAAAAACTACACATATGGAAAAATGAAAACTCAGAAATGCTATTACAGACTGAGTAAATTAGTAGGAGGAAAAAGATTTCTTCAGTGTATACAAAATGTAAACATTTGCCCTGGGGTTTCCCACAGATGGCACAGTCCACAAGGACTTATTTGGAACAAAAATATCTATTGGATCTCCAGTATAGCCTCTATAACATGTTCAAACTTGCTACATTGAAGTTAAAGTTACAGCACACTCTGAATCTTCTATGCAAAAAAACTAAATGGTCCCAGTCAAGGCAACTGCTATGTGTGAAAGCAGAGACACCGAAGCAAATCAATCTTCCAGCGATGAGCTTCCACCCACTGTGCTAACTGTATTTACATTTACCTTGAGAAAATACACACAGTATATAAAACCCCTACTTGAGTCTGGGGTGGAAGATGAAATATCTCATGAGATGCTCCAAAGCGCATCAAGTCAGTCACTTGAACTTAGGGAGAGAACACTAAGAAGAGGCCCTCTTCTGTTCAGAAAATGGGGACTCATAAACATCCATGGGTGGGCAGGTACAAACCAAGTGCTGATCTCCATAGATGTCATCAATCCGGGAGATGGTTGGCCAGAATTTGTTCTCTGGTTTCACAAAGGGCTGCAGGGGACAAAAGACAGGAATGACTTGGGATATCCTGAGAAGCTTCTTGGAGGGGTGGGGGTGGGGTGGGGAGAGACTGCAATGCTACTCCCACAACCTGAGATATCACTGACCCAGCGAGTACTCAAGAAGTCTAAGGAGCTAAAATCCAGCCTCCTTCGTTACCATCCCTCCAACTCTCCCACCCCTGCTCCACCAGACTGCAGAGAAGGAAATGGCAACCCACTCCAGTGTTCTTGCCTGGAGAGTCCCAGGGACGGCAGAGCCTAGTGGGCTGCTGTCTATGGGGTGGCACAGAGTCGGACAGGACTGAACCGACTTAGCAGCAGCAGCAGCAGCAGTGTGCGCTCTGAGGATTTCCAGGCCTGTGGTTGGCACTCTGACCTCAGAACTTGGAAAGCCAATTCCTGTGTTGTGTTGTTCTGCAAAGGTAGCCTACATGTGGTCACTATAGTGAGGAGACGGCAAGAGCGGAGCCCTTGGACTGGGTGATGGCCCCTCATACGCACGTGAACCTGGACCAGCTGGCACGTCCAGCTTCAGAGGAGAACTTACAAGTGGGAATGCTGCCACCTCTCTGGAATATGGCCGATCCCAGTGGGAGGATGTGACGCAGTCAAGGAGTGTGGAGACATCTGAGACAGAGACAATGGACAGGAAAAGGGTCAGAACAGAAGCCTGCCTTCCCCTCTGCTCATCATGTCTGCCAGTGAGCTGATGAAAGCCCATGGATGGAGGGTGGTGGTTTTGTTTCAGTTTTTGGGGAAGGAAATTTTGGTAGGAAAATGTTTATTATGAAATATTTCGAATATCAGAAAGTTACAATAACATAATAGCACATTTACCACCCAACATCAATCAACATTTTGTCATGTTTGCTTAAGCTTTTAAAATAAGAAGCATAGATACGGTTGACCATGCCAGCTTATCCCCTCTCCATCTTACTGCTGGTCCTCTTCACCAGTGCCAGCCACTATCTTGAATTTGGTTGTCATATTTTTATACTATTACTGTATATGTTAATAAACTGCATAGAGCTTAGTTTGGTACACTTTTAAACCTTACAGTATCCTGTGTGTGTTTTATCCTCCACTTGCTTTTGTATCTCAGTATTATATTTTTTAGACATCTATTGCCATTTTTTAAAAAAATTGTCTAAATCCTGAAAGAATCATCAGTATCCAGAGAAAAAACGAGAGCAAATCATATTCTACTCCTCCACTATCCTATGAGACTCACACGGGACCAGCCGTTCCCCGCCAGTCACTGGCCCCAGTGCTCCACCTTCAGCGGGGCAGCTCTGGAATGTGTCTCAGCTCCTCTGTACATCTCAGACTGCTTCTCTGGCTTGGAGCCGTAATGACACAGCCACAGCCTTTGCAGTATTTTCAGTTCACAATCCCTCAGCTTAACAGTGGCTGGACCTAATACAGAACTCTTAGGGCTCTGACCAGATATAAAAGGAACATAGTTTTGAAGAGACGAAGCAATGTTTAACAAATTTTTCTCCAGTGTAGGCCATAAACATGGTAAAACATTCAGGCCAAGTACCAGTCTGGTTGTTCTAAGAGGTAACTATTCCAATACGAGAATATCTTTATCCAGAGTGTAAAAGGTAAATAATCTCAGTAGAGAGCACAAACAGAGATACGGAATGGTAAGACTTCTCTAACTATAAAGTCCATCAGTCTCTGCTCCCTCCTTTGACAGCCAACTGGGTCCTTGTGGGGTGAACAGCACCAAACAGATACATAAAACCAACAAGTGACCACTAAATAGATATTTAAAGTTAGAACATATCAGAAATAACCACAATATACTTGAGTAACCACTGCTGTGTTAATTCAAGATTTAAACTTTCAGGTAATGAATTTATCCTCTCAGAAGAACAGTCTTATTCTAGGCAAGGATATCATCTTCCAGTAGAGTTCAGAGGTTGCCAGCACCCCGGCCAGACACTGCTTTCTGCTCTCTGGGATATTTTAGATAGTGTACCGGTGCCTGTGTACCTTCAGTGGGTTGACCCTGGGGTCGATGCGGCCCTCCTCAATGTCGGCAATTTCCTGTCGGATGCTGATCATGGCATCACAGAATCTGTCCAGCTCCGCCTTGTCTTCCGACTCGGTGGGCTCAATCATGAGAGTGCCTGCCACCGGCCAGGACATGGTGGGGGCATGAAATCCTGCCAAGGAGATGGGGGAATTTGTGTCACTAACTTTGACCTCCCCAGTTTGGAAGAGTTTGCTATTGTATATGTCTAGGGATTCACTACAGCACTGTTTATGGAAGAAAAGCTTAGGAAATAACATGACATCCAACAGTAGAGGATCGGGTAGGCAAATCTTCCTGGGTATCCATACAATAAATATGCAACCATTCCATGTATTTAAATTTATATTTGTTAATAGCTCAACATTTACCCAATTTAAGTGAAAAGGGCAGGCAACATAATGATATTGTCTTGTTTTTAAAATGACAGTATATTATATATGCATATATTTATACACACACATTTATATGTGTGTGTATATATACATACTTTATATATATGTGTATATTTTATGAGGGAAGCTGTTTCGAAGAAGAATAAATACTAAAATTTTAACAGGATTATTTGCATAAAATGAGACTAGGGTTTTAATTTTACCTTGTGTTTTAGATCTTTTTATAATGTTCATGTATTACTTGCAATTAAGAGAAATTAAAATATAGCCCACCAAAAGCTAAATAATGAGGTAACAAGCATTAAGGACCCTGATGTGAGTGTTACTGTCCTTATTTTACAGATGAGGAAACAGTCTTGGCCAGAATGTATAAAGTCTTTGTCTTTACACTGAATATAGGCTGAAGGTATTTCTATGTTTCCAAAAGTTTTCACATATGAAGATGAATTTACAAAATATGATTGAGAGAGAGATTTCCTGGACAAATGCCAAAAAGAACTTTTCCCCAATTCTTACAATTTTTCCTGTGAAACTTTAAAAGATGAAGAACAGCTCCTAGGCTGATATTCCTGTCAACTAAGTTTGCCCTGGAGGTCAATGGTTCCCAAATTCTGGTGTGCGTCATTACATGGGGTGCTTTAGAGTCAGGCCTGCACTGTTTAAAGGACTGTCTCAACATTTTTTTATAAAATTTTTCAAATATACTGGTAAGTTGAAAGGACTATAGAGTGAACACCCATACACCTACATGGCTTCTACAATGATGCTCTGTTTGCCTTATCATGTATCTAGTCATCTATTCCCATCACACAGCAGCTGGCAAAGAATCCACCTGCAATGTGGGAGACGGGTTCAATCGCTTGGGTGGGAAGATCCCCTGGAGGAGGGCATGGCAACCCACTCCAGTATTCTTGCCTGGAGAACCCCCATGGACAGAGTCACCTGATGGGCTACAGTCCATGGGGTCACAAAGTATCAGACATGACTGAGTGACTAAGCACAGTCATCTACTCCTAGCACACATCTAAAGCATTTGCCTTGGTTCTGATGCATTTTCAAGCATGTTACAGTCATTTGTACACTTCCCCCTTAAACATTTCAGCATGCATATCATTAACTAGAGTTCCATATCTGAATTCAATATCTGTTTCCATATTTTTGTGATAGTTTGCACAAATTTTAAGTACCATTTAATTAATTTTGACAAATGCATACAACTGTGTCACCCAAATCAGAAATTTTCTTTTTAAACAATAAGCTGATCTCATTACCCATTAAGTCCAACCTCAATTCCATGAGCGAGCAAATTCAGCCCAATATTTTCTGCAATAGTGGTTCCCATATCTGGAACCATCTGAGTTATCATGGAAACACAGATTCCTGGATTTTGACTCTGATTCAGGAACTCCAAGATATGAGCCTTTAAAAACTCAGAATCAGGTTAATCACAACACTGTTAATCAACTATACTCCAATATAAAATTTTTAAAAAGTTAAACAAAGTTAAGTTTGGAAATCTCTGCCCTCTGGCAGGGTGCCCCTCACACACCTGATAAGATTCATCCATGAAGTACTTGTAAATACAGGTCACTGTGCCTCATCCCTGGAATTCTGATCCAGTAGGTGTGATTAAGACCCAGAATCTGTGTTGTCATCTTCATTGTTTGTTTGTTTTTAGAGCCATTCACTTATTCTCTCACTTGTTAAACACAATTGTTGAGTGCTTCCTATGTGCCAGACACCTAGACCATCCTGAGCCTATGGCAAGTGTAGCCATCACTCTATTAAACATCAAAATATCAAGGTTGTAGATAGAACCGAATTTGGAATACTGGGCAGTAACTCCAAATACCACTTCTCTTCTACCCCCATCCCCCGCCTCCCTCCCTGCAAATGCTGCTGCAGTCAGATGTGGGAAACAGACCACACACCCCAGAAATGAAGCCTCATCCTGAATCAGTCACTGGCCGGGAGGTTAAGTCAGGTCACAGGAGTGGTCAGGAGGAGATTCTGAAGCAACTGCTAATTTCATTAATGAAAACCATCTCTGGTTTTCCCATTTATTATCAGGGTAACTCTGCATAATAAGATCATTCATTCATGGGAGGAAATGAGTCACCATGTGACTATGTGGGACTCCTGCTATGGTAGTAAAACTATAAAATTATTAAAGTTTTCACATTCCTTATTAAAAGAAGTCATTCAAATCATCTTAAAATTCAGATAAGACTCTACATTCATCAAAAGGCAAAGTTCTCCCAACTTAGCCTTCCTGAGAACTGAAGAGTCTTTGATGTTATTAATGTCACTAAGAAAATGTATTTTAATAAAGCCTGTGCTGAGTGAACATCCACTAACAATACACAGATTTAAAAAAAAAAAAAGCTTCAAAGAAAACTGCATCGTCTCTGTGAAAACAAGGTGCACCTATTCCTTCATCTCTAGCAGCAGCTGAAACAGGTATGCCACGGCTGAGGGGGCTCAAAGGCCATAAACCTCAAACGCCATTCATCCAATACTCCTACATGTTGTAGGCTCTCCACTGCCTCTACCTGCACACCAACTTACCTCTTCACAGCCCTCTCTGTCTACCAGGAGTGGGATAGGTCAAATAATTTACTGGAAACCTGGACAGAGGACAGCAATCATTTTTTTGGGATTTTAAATTTTGTTAATAATAAAGACTCCTTCCTAGCTGTTGATGGATTCAAGATATGTGATTTAATATCTTTCAAGGGACAATCTGTGGGGCCATAGTTTTTTTTTGTTTTTTTTTATCCAATGTTTTTTGTTTTTGTTTTTGTTTTTACCATTTTTACTAAATGGCGAGTCTACAGCTCGCCATTTAGTCTACGGATGAGTTTACTGTGGTGCAAACACATTCAGTCTGTGGTCCATAACCAGGATAGGCAGCTGCACAAATGTCAGAAACCCAAGTTCTCCTTAAGGAGGTCTCTCCTGTGAGACCACTCACCATAATCTTGAAGCCTCTTGGCCACATCCACAGCCTCAATATTTGCAGACTTTTTGAAGGGTCTTGTATCCAAAATAAATTCATGAGCCACATATCCTGTTGAGAAAAATTATTTCCATTCACAATTAACAGCTTGTTATTTTATCCAAGAAAATGAACAAATAAATCAGCTTTTTAATGCATATCATTGAGGACCAAGGAACAATGGGTACTTGGTAGGTTATAGTTGACAATAAAGCCTTCATCTGCTCTTATTACGCATAAAAACTGTTAACATGTCATGCCAATTTGCTCCATCCTCAGTGTTCACACACCCATTAACCAGGAAGCGGATGGCAGGCAGGACAGGAGCTGGAAGGCTTACTAACGTCCCTGGGGATGAGACCATTTTTACTCAAAAGACCAAAAATCCACTTGCAACAGTTTAACATGTGATCATGCCTGGTGCTTTTATATAAAATATTTCCAGTGTTAAAACTCCATTGATACATTTTTCAACAAGTTTGCTCCCAATATCCAATTAATGGTTTCTTCTGTGGGCAGGTAAATATATACTAAACGTATATGTATAAGATACAGAATTTTATATGATTCTTCAAAGGGCCTTATGAAGTTTCAGTTTCAGGCTTCAGACTGAGAACTAGAAATAAGGCTGTTGAACAGCATACCACAAGTGGCAAGGAGCTGAAGAGGCAAGTCTTGCAGCGGTCAGTTCACTTTGCTTCTCTAGGCTCAGGCCACCATCTCCCCAGTATAAGCTGTTGACCACCCATCCAACATCAAGAAGAAACCACCAAGTCAGCATTCTTAAATAGAGCAACATTCCTGGGAGTTTCCCAAATGCCATGGCCTACATAACTGATGAATTATCTTCAAGGAAAGTATCTACTCAGTAAAAAATGATGCACTCCTTCTTAACCCGCTATCCTGATTCTCAGCAAACAATGAATCTACTTAAAGATACTTGGAGCAGTCATAACTTCTATCCTGAGGAGGATAGCTCCAGTCATTAACAGCCCCTGAAGACAAAACCTGTGAACTGCTCTGCTTCTTGTGTGACGAATACATATGAAGGGGTTGGCTTTGTTTATAAAAGTATGAGAACCTAAGACTGAATATACTGTCACCACATATCTTTAAAACAAGCTTTCTAACAATGATGAGGATTCAATAGTAAGGAGTATGGTTCAAAAGGAGAAAAATGTATTCAGAGGTAGATAAATTTAGAGGGGAAAAAAAGTGCCTTAAAGAAATGACCAGCTGGAATATTCAGGGGGAAAACTGTGAAATTATTTAACTCCTCATCAACTATTAATTTCAGGAATCCTAATGCCCCACTATGCTACCGCAACTGGGGAGCCAAGCCTTGAGCTTCAACCCCTCTTTTCTGAGGTTCTGGCAACCACCTTGGCATTGTAACAACAACTCAAAGAAAAAGGCTAGTCGAGCTCACTGCTCTGCTCTGCTCTGCGGAACACTCAGCTGGCAGGAGGGGAGGAGGAGACAGGCTCATGATGGGGAGGAGTCTCTCTTGCTGGCCGGCAGACAGCACAGTCTTTCAAGCAAAGGTTCAGTTACTGAAAGGCCCCATCAAGCCCAGCCCAGCCCAGCGCTGCTAAAGCAAGACTTCATCTGCAGAGGCCCCTGCCACGGCCAAGTGGTTTGGGAAGAGTTCCATTTCCAAAATGAGGTTCAGATGTTATTTTCTAAATCCATATTCTAATGTGTTCAAATGGAAACCGTTAGTGGGATCTCGGCGTCTCTCTCTTCTGTCTCTCTCTACTTGAGCCTGAAAAGGGGTGACATTTAAACTTCATGGTTGTTGGGGGCCAGACCCCTAGATGACCATCTTTGTTTATGCAAATCTTCTATGGCATATGGTGAGTCAGAGGAATCTCAAGTAGAAGTGGTATAAACTGATTAGTGCAAGTTTTAATTTTCGGTGAGTAGGCGTTTCCTCGGGGCCTAATCATGACTATAACTGAGAGTTTGAAAAGATAACAAGTCAAAGGAGCAAGGAAAGAAGCCAGGGATGGGAGTAGGAGATGATAGAAAAGCAAAATAGAAGTGGCTTGGCTCTACGCTTGGAACATCCCTCTCCCAACTTGTCATGAATTATCTTACAAGGCTGAGGATGACCTGGGAAAGTGCTATAGAAAGATAACTTCTAAGCACCAAAACTGGAACTTACTTTTCCTGCATCCTCAGAGTGAGTGCCTAGAAATAAATGGAATGCACTAGCTAATTAGCAAGCTTGGGTGGGCAGTCGACACTCAGTCCTGCTTTTCAGTTGCAATCCAGGGACCACAACAAACAGCAGCAGCAAGAGGCCAGTTTTCCTGGGAATGAGGTAGGGGGTGGGGCCCCTAACCTCAGGAGGTCACTTCCCAGCCAGGGTTGCAAGGGTGCAGCCTCTGAAGCCCATGTCCACCAGCCTATAAAGGCCACCAGGAAAACTCAAGGACAAGAATTTCCAGGCAGAGTTAACATTTGTCTAAGGTCAGACAGGGATAAGCATTTAAGAAGTTGAAACATAAAGAAAACACTGGGACACTAACAAAATGGTCGGATCCACTGACAAGAACTCTGTTTAGATCAGACAGTGAGCCTAGCCTCCCACAGAAGCAGACACTGGTGAACACTGTCAATTCCTCCTTTCAAAATGCCTCTGTTTACCTGAGGCAATTCCTTTCCTCATCTTTGCAGAATAAATACTACTGCTGCTCCCCATCCCAATTCTTGCCTGTCAATTCCTTGCTTCACAAAACCCTAAGCCTCAACAAGTTTAGCTGGTATTTTCAAACCTCTCAAAGAAATGGCTCATAAAGGGAAGCCTGAGGACTTCCCTGCTGACCCCATGGTTAAGACTCCATGCTACCACTGCAGGGGGCATGGGTTCTATCCCTGGTTGGAGAGCTAAGATCCGCCAAGTCTTACCGCTCTGCCAAAAAAAGAAAAATGGGGGGTGGGGGAGGAATGCCTGTAGTTCACTAAAATTATTGCCTCACAGTCGTCCATAATTCCAGTCTTATTTAAAGCTGGTAAATATGATTAAGAAGAATAACAGTCTTCTAATATCACCATTAGACATTCTGGAATACAAAGTGTTTATTAAGAACATTTCTATTTTGGGCCATCAGGAGGTACAGTGATCATTCTTTTTTAGGCCCTAAAATACCAAACCTCTGATTGTGTAATGAATGTGTTTACCAGACCAAACACGAGACAACATTTGTTTCATGAACTTTGGGATTGGGTAATAAAGTCTGTAATCACCAATCTATTTCTGCTTGGGATGAGAAATACAATTCATTATTTCATTCTGGGATAAAATGTCAAAACAAATGGAAATTTCATCCGTCTTTTTGTGTTACAGCCTCCTGGGACAGCCTCTGCCTAAAGCAGTCACTCGCTGCCAAGCACACGGCAGGCGCCTGATCGGTACTAGCTTGCTCACTTTCCTCTCCTCGAGTGCCATCTCCCCCCGTGCGGTCCACACCGCATTCATTCTCACTCTAAGGAACTCAGGTTTGCATCTCACAACTCTGTGAACACACTAAAACCACTGAAATTCAGTGGGTGATCTGCACGGTACGTGAATCTTATCTCAATGAAGTTGTCAAACTTAATCCTAAGGATGTATTAAATAAAAAATGATTTGACAATTAGGAAAAAAGTACCCTATACCTTGTAAATTAAAGCAAAAAGATTACTTCCATGCAACACACTGGCAAAAACATTTTGGGTTTGGTTTGTGTTCCCAGCCTGGCACTTGGTGTTCACTGGGCCCTGGGGCGATGGTCACTCACAGGCTGTTACTGTGTCGTAAGTTTGAATTAAGGATCTCAGGGGAGACAAGGTCAAACATTTCAAGTGCGTAAATGCATTCATATCCTGAGATAATTTATCTTCCACAACTCTAACTTATGTAGATCATCAGGGGTGTTAAAAAAAAAAAACTAAGTAAAAGATATTCATTGCAGCGTTGTTACAAATAATTTGGTGGTGGTGAGGGAACCCCATAGAATTTGACACAGGATACATACCACAGAATGAATACAGCCACTTTCAAAGGACATTTAATGACAAGGGAAATGATCATGATATAAAATAAAGTTTAAAAAACAAGATACAAGCTGTTTGTAATATGATCTCAATTGTCTGAAAGTACGGTGGGAAGAAACACAGCAAAATATTAAGCCGTTATGTCTGCTTGATGAAACCATGGGTCATTTCCACTTTCTTCCTCAAACTTGTTTGTCCAAATTTTCCATGTTGACCACATGCACATGATTTATATAGCCAGACGAAACCAAGAATGATGCGATCCTGAAGGCCAATACAGAAGCAGGATGCATCTCCCAGCACAGGCGCTATATCTGAATTAATTAGTAGCCTTGTAGCTTCTTTAATACCCACTTCAGAAGCACTTTATTGTGTTGCTTAGAGACATATTGCCCACAGCGTTCTTTTCTCCTCTCTGGGGAGCATTGCTAACCAGAGCTCCTGATTATTTAGTTCTTTTCTATTTTCAAACTCTGGAACCACCCCTGTGGATACATATTCACAAAGCACGATCAGTCTTTAAATTAAAGATCACAGATGGAGATGCACACAGGCCAAGAGACAGAGCAGGGCCTTGCTGCTGCGGCCCTGGGACTGAACACTGGTCACTGGCTGCTCGCTGCTCTCTCTGCCTCAGGCTCAACACCTGACAGTCCCTGCTCTCCGATGTGCACCCACAGTCAGGTGCTGCCTGCCCGACTCTCAGGGAAACCCCTTCCACCACCTCCAGGGTGACTTGATGCCGCTCCTATTATTCCCTCTACAGTAGCTTCACTCTCACCTCTTCACAGCCTTTCCCCTGGCAGCTTAAAATCACCTTATTCTTTTATTTAAAAATAAATGAAGCTGCATCCTATTGCAGCAGCTCCTGTCCCCTTCACACTAAAGCCCCCAAACCATGAAAGTGTCTGCCTTCTGATCTCAGTCCATGTCTCAGCCCCTTTCCACCTGGCCCTTGAGTTGCTGTTGGCCCTAACTGCTTTCTAAGGTGACAGAAGGCTTCCTAACTATGAAAGGCATGGGTTCTTTTTAAGACTTGAGAGGCCAGCCACCTGCTCTTCAGCTGTGCCTCCATGTCACGCAGGACCACCCACGTGTGCTGACTGTGTGTGTTGTGCTGACATGATGCCAAGGACTGAGGCAGCCACAGCCTCCCCACTGCAGGAGCACCAGGTCTGAGGAGCAAGCTGACGATGAGTCAGTGGGAGACTCCTTGTGGTGCAAAGAGCCGAGAGGAGTAGTTCTCGCCACCAGGAAAGGAAAGGGCAGCCTCAGGGAGGAGGTGTGGCCAGAGCAGAGGCAGGAAGGATGGGTGCCAGGGCAACGCCAGCGGGTGGGACGTGGGGAGCATGAGCTGCCTCAGTGCAGGTGCCCCCTCACCAGGCTGCTTTTCCTGCATCCGTTCCATGCAGCCATCTGCTTGAGAGGTTTCGCTCTGGTTTCTCAATATGGTTTCCTTGGGTCTCACCAAGGAAAAGTCTGCTCTCAGACTCTGTGCCCAGGGCCACACCTCTGGAGTCCACCCCCGCCAGCCCCTCCCGTTCCAGGGAGACCTAGTCCCTCCATCTCTGTCTCCCTCCCTCCATAAGCTCAAGAAAGTGAAAGTGAAGTCGCTCAGTCGTCTCCGACTCTTTGTGACCCCGTGGACTATAGCCAACCAGGCTCCTCCGTCCATGGGATTCTCTAGGCAAGAATACTGGAGTGGGTTGCCATTTCTTTCTCCAGGGAATCTTCCCAACCCAGGGATCAAAGATATCCTTTTCTGTCTCCTGCATTGCAGGCAGACACTTTAACCTCTGAGCCACCAGGGAAGCCCTATGATAAGCTATAGAGCCTTCCCTAAAAGGTTTTCACTCTCAGCTAATTAGTACATATAAGTCCTCTGATTCTACTTCTAACAGCATGCTCATCCTCTGCCACTGTCTTGATGATATTAACATCCTCTTAATCCTGTCATTTCCCTGCTCAGAAACCTTTCTGGCCCAAGGGTGGAATCCAGAGCCTTCCAAGACCCTCCACGCCCATGCTACCTCTCCGGCCTTATAGTCTGTTCCCCTATCCTCCTATCCCATCCTTCAACCAACCCAAGAATCAGACAACTCCTTTCTCTCTAGCTTGCTCCTTATCTCTGTTTACTGGGGTTCTGCTGTGCTTCCTTTCAAGGCTTATCTCAGAAGGCTCCTCCCAGAAGGCTCTCCCAGCTAGAATTATTCCACTCATCCTCATGGCTGTGGGGGAGGTAAGAAGCTCATGGAATTTACATATATGTCTCTCTATGGTGTGGTCCTAGTTGTGAGTTGTCCTGAGACTAAGTGCATGGCAGAGCCCCACCAATATCCCTAAGCTGTTTACTAAATGGAAGTTATTTCCAATACTCAAGGCTTTACTCTGGTATTTACAGAGAAACAGAAGTTTCCCACTCACTTCTGCAAGTCACATCCACTAGGTCAAACTTGGTTTGGCCAAGAAAAAAAGCCAAAGTGAATATAGGCTGAAGTTCATACTTGCCTCTCGCACCCCGGAAAAGGACTCTGTAGTGCTTTTCTAATCGCTTGGCCATGTAGTTTGCATTCAAAATAGCAATCTCTGTGGCCTGTTTAAGGCCCTTGCCTCCCATCATCTGCAATAGAGGAAAAAATAGTCATCAGCCATGGAACACGGAGACCCAGTGGACACTAACCAAAGACATCCCCAGATGAAAGGAAGTCAGCTCCCCAGCGCTCTCTGGATTGCAGGGGAATGAAATATCCTAACTAAGATATCTCTCAGTCTTCTCTAAGCCTAAAATAACTTTTGGTTTCCCTCTTTGAACAGTAATTTTATGTTTTTTATTGTAGTTAGAAAGCTTAGAACAGGGAAAAACTGACTGCTGACTATTGCCTTATTTACCCAAGAAAAAGAACTGTTTTTGAGGAGTTTCTGTTTGGTTGTTCATTGTGAATTTGAGATGCCTTGATAATTGCCAGGAATCTTAAGGGATCTGGCCAAAATCCCCTCTGAATCCATTTTGTATGGTTTGTCTTTCAACTGTCTATAGTTCAGGTTTTTATGTTTAACAGCTGAAAGGTTCTCAATCTTATCCTTTTCTGGTGGTTCATAAGTCCCTATGATTTTATGGGGATAGCATCACCAGCAAAGAGTTTAAAACCAAGACTGTACCAATTTGTCCTGACTACTTTCTTCTCAGAACACCTCAGATGATAGAGGCTTGATATATGTTAACACAAAAATGATGTAAAACAAACAAAATAACAGAACAGGGATACCAAAGTCCAAAATAAGGAGAGGACATGCTTGGCCAGGTTGGCCAAAGAAGAGTTTCCAGAGTGAGAGTTAGAACTTGAGTAGAAACTTGAAAATGGGTAGAATTTGGACAAAGAGAAAAGGGAAGACACTCAGGTGAGAATAATAGCAGAAACAAAGGTATGGAAGGCAGGCCCATGGCTGCAGCCTGGGCATTGCTGTAGAGCCAGGTGGGCTGTGAGCACCTCTCACAAGCCTCAGATCCTTGCTGGGAAAGACCTGGACTCGGCCTCTGCCTCTGGACCTCTGCATCAGAGTCTGAGCAGCTTTACGGCCCCAGGTCTACCCTGCCTATACTGAACTGATTCTCTCTGGAATGAGGCCTGGGAAAGTGCATTTTGGGGAGAATCTCCTAAAGATTTTGTGTGGGCTGGGACATCCAGGGGTAGAGGCCAAGGGAAGAAGCCAGGAGAGGATGGAGAGTCTTAGCAGAAATCTGGCAGTTCTGTAGGGAGTATATAAGAAGAGCTCATATATAAAGTATATATGTATATAAAGGAGAGAAGACGATAATTCTAGAGTCCTGGTAATAAGAAACAACAGCCTGAAATAAAGAAAGGGCCCAAGGTAGGAGGGGTGGCTGAAACCCTACCATATTTATTTCATTCTTAAACTGAGTCTGTCTGGTGTATCTGGCACACAGCCAAACCAGCCCTAGGGCATTTATTTTCTATATGTGGAAAATCATCTCTAACCCAAATAACATTCCATAACAAATGACTCAGGTTCACAGAGACCAAAAAGAAGCTGGGAATTAAGATTCTGTTTGCAAAGAAGCAGACCTTTATGATGATTGTTCTTGTTGCTATTTGCAAAACAACTCGAGTATGATTTGAAAACGCAGGTTTTAGTCTCTGGGGTACAAAATTGTTGTCCCAGCTTCCCAGAAAGTTTTCATTAAGAATCATAAATGCCACACTGTTCAAGAATAACAACCAGCCCAGAGTCATCCGGCAAGATGTGCATAGCTGAGTTTGGGATTTATTTTACCGATCCTCGCTTTCTCTCAGGAGGGGAACCAGTTGGGGAAGACTGCTCTAATTACCAGCTGAAGAAGTGCTCCTATTCAGTGTGTGATCTTGTCGGCTCAGAGCTGGGCAGGCTAGTTTGAATAAGACTGTATAAAATAAACTCTGATCCTAATGTGTTTTGGATTTTTTTTTGTTGTTTTTTGAAAAACACAAAAGAAGGAAGCCCGTACTATGACAAAGTCTCATTACCTTCGAGAATATAGTTCCACAGGCCCTAAAGGGCAAAGAGCTTCGGGAAAACCTTTACATAAGTGAATTTCTGCTATTTTCATCTTATCCTCCAGGCTCCCAAGAAATATAAAGCGAAATGAGATGTATTCCTAAAATTTATCCCAGGATCTCAACCAAGTGTAATAATTAGTATATGCACTGTTTTTCACTTGTGAGGGGCTGTACAAATCCTACAGGAAACCAAATGACGTGGTCAGAACATCCATATGACTCATGGTACTTAGGTCTGTCTGGAAAAATATATCTGGCATGTCAGTTTCTCTGGTGTTAAACCCACTGTGAGAACCCAAAGGAAAACAGCCTGATGAAGAAAAGATAAAATGAATTTTAGCTGATCTCTTTAGGACGGTTTCTTCCACTCAAGTTGTCAGCAATTTTCACTGAACCACATCTCGATCATGGATTTCTTCATGTTTAAGTCAAGAAGGAATCTGCAGTCTCAGGTCCCCATCCACACATCACTCCCCCCAAACCATCTAACATGCATTAGCAGGCCTCACCTTAATATAAGCCCATGAAATGGGCAAGATGCAACTGGAGCCCCATGGGGCTGCACTGACGGTGCCCAAAGCCTGGGCATCTTCACTTGGTTTTACCGAAATGATGGGATGATTAGGCAGAAAAGGAACAAGATGCTTCTTCCTGTATATTTTTTTTAAAATACAAATTTAGAAGATGTTAAAAAGATCTGGTTTAACCAAACAGGCAGGTCCTGGGCCCTCTCAGGAAGCTCTATTCCTAGCAAAGGAACTCTGACACGGAAGGGACCCGGTACCTGCTAAGGGGCAGATGTTCAGGAAGTCTCCCTTCCTTCCTCCTCTGCTGGAGGCATGGCTCACCAGCCGTCAGCATCCTAGCAGCTCAAACAGGTACCATGTGGAGAGCTGGGGAGAGGCAGGGAGCCTGGCACAGCACGCAGCGCCATGGGCTCATGAGGATGTGGGGACATCCCAGCCCTTCACACCCTCTCCCTCCCTGCCCTGGCCCCACACTCTTTCCCAAGGCATCTCAGGGATACAGAAGGATGCTGCTGAGATGCCCCATAGGGTGACAATCACAGGCCAGCCTGTGAACATCAGTCACCCCACCTCCCCCAGAGCTGAGCCACTGCAACCCTGCTGCTTACTACAGAAAACAGGAATCAAAAAGGAAAGAAGAAAAATCCAAGGGGGCCGGGCTCCCCATATCCTTGAAGACTGGCCCCTTCTGCACATTTTGGGGAAAAGGAAGACGCTCAGGAAATGGTTGCTTAGCATCATTTCCATGAGATGATTTGATTTCAGTTTAAAAAGTTACCAACTGCTCCGAGATATTGCTTTAGTCTTATTCTGACTTCATCCAATTATTTCTAGTAATAAGGTTTGTTTCCTTCCTACTTATCCCAGATGTAATAAGAATTCAGGCTATGAAGTGTCCAAAATATTACACCCAATTTCCTTTTTTGGCAGGGGGACATTTGAGTTCTACTCCTTTAGCAAATTTTAATTATACAATAGTGTTATCAATTTTAGCCACCATGTTATATGATAGATCCTCAGATGTAACCATAAGCTGATTTTAAAAATAAAGCTGCTTGGAAGTCTAAATTAAAGTCCAAGAGAGTCATCCCAGTATACCAGTCCCCAGAAGGATGGTATGGGGAGGGAGGAGGGAGAGGGGTTCAGGATGGGGAACACGTGTATACCTGTGGCAGATTCATGTTGATAGTATGGCAAAACCAATGCAGTATTGTAAAGTAAAAAAAAAAAGTCCAAGAGACCCTTCTAGGTGCTAATATACCAGTTCTTACCCATAATGCTCCAGTAAAGCTTACTATTCGTTTCTCTGTTAATAAACCTGCTCTGTCTATACATGACTGGGAGCTGAGTGTGGCCATACACACTGTGATTAATAAAATCATGTTTGCTTCCCCCTGAAAGCTCCTTGAAAGCACCCCATTCACTGCTCATCACCCAGCCCCTAAAGGCACACTACATGTGAAGGTATCCTAACACCTGAAGTCCTCGATGAGAAAAACAGAGTGTGGAGTCAATCTCTGATTCTCAGTCTTCAAAGGCATCCCAAAACCAGGGCCCAGAACTCACACTCCGATGGGCCCCATGCCAGGGCCACCACCTCCATGGGGAATGCAGAAGGTCTTGTGAAGATTAAGGTGTGAGACATCAGACCCAAAGTCTCCCGGACGACAGATTCCCACCTGTCACAAAGGGAAAGAACCAACAACAAAAGTCAAGAGCTCAAAAGGGTGCTCTGGAGAGACAGCCATCCTGCTCCCCTGAGAGAAGAGGCAGGAGGAGATGTGAAGTATGGTCTGAATATACCATCAACTCCTAATTATCCACCCCCAAGAAAGGGGAGGGGAAGTATAGGCTTTCCCAGCTACTGAAACAGGCAATTTCACTCCAGCATGCCTAGCACCCCAGCTTTGGGTACCATGCACTGTACTGAAGGGCCCCTTAGGACATGTGGATACAGAAGGCTGGAAGGCTATCTGAGAGAATACTGAGCTGAGGAGAGGAAGGGAGCCTGACAGTTTTCCTGAGACCATCCTGGTACCAGCCACAACATTCAACAAGTGTTCCTGCCACTCTGGCATTTGAGCTAATTGTGGATGTGATTAAAAACTACAAGACTCATTTATGCTATTGAATCAATAAACAATCTCTGGACTGCTCAAAAGAGATCAGATAGAAGCAAAGAAAAACAGAAAGAGTCTGAAATTGGGGCTTCCCTAGCAGTTCAGTGGTTAAGACTCCATAATTCCAATGCAAGGGGCACTGGTTCAATCCCTGTTAGGGTTAGACCACACATGCCACTCACTGGGGCCAAAAAAAACAAAAAAAAATTTTTAATGAAAGAGTCTGAAATGGTTAAAAAAAAAAAAGGAGAGGGAGTTGAGAAGACTCTTTAAAAGATGATGGTCCCTGCCCTCCAAAGTCTCCCTAAAGCACTTCCTCAAAGACATGTGTCACACAGATTCTAAAGAAGGTGAAGTGTTGAAGAACTGATGCCTTCGAACTGTGTGCTGGAGAAGACTCCTGAGAGTCCCTCAGACAGCAAGGAGATCAAACCAATCAATCTAAAGGGAAATCAACACTGAATACTTGTTGGAAGGACTGATGCTGAAGCTGAAACTCCAGTATTTTGGTCATGCTAACAGCTGACTCATTGGAAAAGTCACTGATGCTGGGAAAGATTGAGGGCAGAAGGAGAGGGCATCAGAGGATGAGATGGCTGGATGGTATCACCGATGCAATGGACACGAACTTGAGAAAATTGCAGGAGATACTGAGTGACAGAGAGGCCTGGCATGCTGCCATCCATGGGATAGCAGAGTCAGAAACAACTCCTCGACTGAACAACAACAACAAAACGTCACACAGACCACCCCCTACACACACACAGCCCAGCAAGTAGTCAGGATCAGCCCTTCAGAGCCAGAGATGTGCAGCTGTTTTATGCTGATGAAACTGAAGCTAGTCCAAGGTCATGGGAGCTCAGTATCCACCAGGGGCCAAACCTTGGGTGTTAATTCCCTCAGGAAGGGAGGCAGGTGAACTTCTCGCCTTTAGGGGTCACCCCTGCCCCTCCCTGCCACAAGCTTAGAAAATTCAGCTCACTCCCTGCTTCCCTTCAACCCCTTTACTTCCTCCTCAGCATCCCCTGTGACTTCATGACCTCCTTGGGAGGTGTGTGTGTGTGTGCGTGTGTGCGCGTGTGCGTGCGTGTGTGCCCGTGCATGAGCACAGTCCCTCAGTCGTGTCTGACTCTTTGCGACCCCATGGACTGTAGTCTGCCAGGCCCCCCTGTCCATGAAATTTTCCAGGCAAGAATACTAGAGTGGGTTGCCATTTCCTACGCCAAGAGGACCTTCCCAACCCAGGGATCGAACCCATGTCTCTTGTGTCTCCTGCAGTGGCAGGTAGATACTCTTTACCACTGACCAGGATGTGCAATCCCAGTGAAATTGTAGTACATACTTTTATTTGGCAATATAGAAAGTCAGTCTCTGTTCTGAATCCAGTGTCGTGTTTTAAGACAACTGTCAAGACGACAAGACAGTTTTCTTTTCATAACCGTCTTCTCGCCTTGCCCACCTGAGCGTTCATGTTGGCCCCATCCAGGTAGACCTGGCCTCCGTGTTGGTGGATCAGGTCACACACGTCTCCAATGTTTTCTTCAAACACTCCATTGGTGGATGGGTATGTAATCATGATTGCTGCTAAGCTCTCCTTGTGTTTATCCACCTGTGAGGCAGAAAAGGGGCAGAGGGAGATAATGAGAGGAAATGTTTCTTTCTTAACCAATTGCTCATTTTTTAAAGGATTAAGAAAGATGAAGTCTTGGTCATTTCATTTCTCAGACTGTCTCAATGCAGGATGCCACTAATAGAAGGTCCATAGCCATTTCTGCCTTCACAAATGATTCTAAAGAAATAACAAGACTCCTTTAGACTAAGTCTCCATGGTCAAGACCAAAAACTGTTCAGAAGATTTCTGGATATCTTGGGCTGAATTCTCTAAAGTGGTTTTCCTTTGGTTCAAATCATCTCAATAATTATTTCAGATTTTTTCTGGTTCCAGACAAGTCAATTCTCATAGTTCATCTTGCTATGCTCATCTTGCCAAATCCATCCTATCCACTTTCCCTCCCATTCTATTGAAATTAGAATTCCCACTAGGAATGTTCTGCTCTGATTTAAAACAAACAAACAAACATTTTTCCTTTTGACAGAAGGCAAGCATATATGAAAGACATGTTCCTGTTTTTTTGACCAGCAAGTCAGAGAAGAGGCTCACATCAAAACAAAACAAACAAAAATTTTAAATCATATCCTATATTGGAGAGACTTAATAATTATACATTTTGACACAGAATATTTATTGGTAAAAACTTTATGGGGCAATGGGAAGTGGGGAGGTGGATGTGAGAGATAAGTAGTTTTGTTTGCTTTTATCTTCCTTTGAAGGTAGTTACATGAAGTTCTCAGTCTCCATGCCTAATAACCCCAATAAAATTGCATTGCCATTCAAATGATTTCCTTCCCTCTTAAGATGCAGCCTCCAGTCCACCAGTGGAAAGCAGATACGGTTGCTAGGCAACATCTTCCTGAAGGTTGGGAGGTTGGGAGTTTGGGAGTGGGGGTTGGTGTTGCAGGAAGGAGGATGGAATGTTGCCTGAAATTCAGCAAGTAATGGCTGGGACCATCACAAACATCTGCAAAATCTACATTTCTGTTTTAATCCCCAACACAAAGATTGAGAATACCTGTGACTTCCAGGTGATTTGTTCATGGGGGAAGGAGAGGAAGATTGGGCAGGAAGAAGCAGGCAGATTCTGCAAGGACTGGTCTTACTACCACCATGAATAATTCATTCAGTTTCTTACACAAGCACATATTAGAGGGCAGAATTTCAGTTTAAAGGACCTTCTCCTTGTTAAAGAAGGAAGAGGTGAGAGAAACTATGGTCACTTATACTCTGGACCAAAAATGTGACTCTTGCTTTTATTTTTCTTATAGAGATGGCTACGTTTTCTGATTTTATGCCATTTTCCCTAGACCCATTCGGAGAAGGAACTGCAGTCTTTTAATGAGAATGCAAAAGAAAGATAACGTTGATCTAAACCATCCCTGATCCCCGCCACTTCTTTCCTGCCCAGACCTCCCCCATCCGGTAAGTGGAAGGTGAGTACCATAGCCTTGAGGTGGGCTGCATCGATGTTTCCGTATTTATCCACTTCCACAGGCTGAATCTTCATGCCTGCCATGTGGGCACTCGCAGGATTGGTCCCATGTGCAGATTTTGGAATGAGGCAAACCTTACGAATGAAATGAAAGGAAGGAAAGAGAGAAAATCACCAGGCTGTTCATAATGACAGAAAAGTCCTAAAAAATGCTTAGAGCATAAATACAATAGGTGCCATATACTCTATTTAAACTGACCGGTGGTGCCTTAATATCTGCTGCAACTTCAGAGTTGACACCGGATCCCCAAATACTGCTCCCTAAAGACATTCAGAATATGAATACTCTCCTTCTTTATCCCAGTAACACCAAAACAAGCCTAGGCTTATTCTCACCTTGCCTCAGCAATAATAAGTAGAAAGCACCTTACAAGAACAAAGATTAGAAATTAAACTCTAGGACTCAGATGCACACATTGTAGCTTCAGTGCTCTGCTTGGCTCTGCTGGGACCCAGGGGAGAGCGTGGTAGACATATCCCAAGGCCTCCCAGTGACAACACACCAGTGATGTCATCATTACTGGATGCTTCCTCTGTGCAATAGATTCTCCACTTGCATGAGAACAGCCAAGCACAAATGCCCATCAGTTTCTGCCCTGTGCTCACACAAGGCACTCCCTGAGAAGGTTGGCATCTGTACAAATAAATCTCTAGAGGGGCTTCTCTGGTGGTCCAGTGATTAAGATTCCATAATTCCAAAGCAGGGGATGTGGGTTGGATCCCTGGTTGGGGAACTAAGATCCCACATGCTGTGCAGCACAACCAGATCAAAAAAATAAAATAAATAAATAAAAGGACCCTTTAGACAGGGACTACATCACCTCAAACAAGACTCCTTGGCTGGGAGGAAACATTTCTTGCTTTGTCAGGAGACTACTCCTCTCTTTCTAAAGTGATCTTGGTGTTGCCAGTATAATTAGGGAAATGAAAATTCTCAAAAAAAAAAAAAAAAGTTGAAGAGATTAAGAAAGAGTATTGCAAGAGCTTAAAGATGTGTTGAATTCTTATGGAAAATGGTTGGTGGGGATAATACTAAAATTCCCAGGTTTAAATCATTTTCATTTCCTGCCCCCAAATCGTGTGACCAGAGGTGAAGACGCATGCTCTGTGTGATCCGATGGTGCCCCACTATAGCAAAGGGCACCCTGCAGTTCCCTCCAACAGAAAGCAGTGAGGAGAAGCAATGTTGACCCTGAAAACAATTCTGTTTCTAATTCCAGAACCAATATTGTCACCCTGTGAAGAAAAACGGATGGGCATTATAAAATGGGCTTAAAAGGGGAAATGTAACTTAACAGCTGTTTCCTGAAAAACAGCAAAGCCATCTATTTAAGCAAAATGCATGTGACCCAAAGAGAACTATCAACAGAGGCAAAGATGAAATTACTTTGTTCTTCTTCTGCGGACAGTTAGCACTTCTTTGAATGGTGACCCCATGAACTGCAGCACACCAGGCTTCCCTGTCTTTCACTATCTCCCAGAGTTTGCTCAATCTTATGTCCATTGAGTCAGTAATGCCATCCAATCATCTCATCCTCTTTTGCCCCCTTCTCCTCCTGCCCTTAATCTTTCCCAGCATCAGGGTCTTTTCCAATAAGTCGGCTTCTTTGCATCAGGTGGCCAAAGTATTAGAGTTTCAGCTTCAATATCACTCCTTCCAATGAATATTCAGGGTTGATTTCCTTTAGGATTAACTAGTTTGACCTCCTTGCTGTCCAGGGAACTCTCAAGTGTCTTCTCCAGCACCACAGTTTGAAAGCATCAAAGCGCTTAGTCTTCTTTATGGTACAATTCTCACATCTGCACATGACTAGTGGAAAAACCATAGCTTTGGCTATACAGACCTTTGTTGGCAAAATGTTGTCTCTGCTTTTTAATACACTGTCTAGGGATATAAGGATTAGCAGGAAGAAAATGTCTCAGTCATTTTTTCAATAATTTGTTGCTGTTAGACATTTCTGATTTTCTATGTAGATCCTCACTTTAAAATTTGTGGTACTATAAGGGACTTCCAATACCTAAGTTCTAGGACAATGTCCTAGGTTCTAGGACAGAACCTAGATTTGATACTTTAGCCAACACTAACGTTCTTTGGTTCATTTATGCCAATTTAGGTGGATTCTGTATTTTTTCTAACTCCCTAGTGTGCCTGGCATAGACCCAACATTGCTCATCTTCAAAAGAATTGCCGAATAAATGAAGGATTAAGGAGAAGAAATCCTTTGCAAAGGAAATCAATTTCTTACCACTGGTCAAATCTAAAAGCCAAAGGCCACTACTTTGCCCAGACAACGGAGAAAAGAAAAATATATACAGGTTTGGGGGGAGGTTTTGGTGGTGCTTTTTTAGTTTGTTTGGGTCAATGTATTCCCTTTGTATAGGAAATTCAATCACTGATCAGCAAACCTGAATTAGTATTTGACTAACAAATGAGTAATAATTATAAAGTGCTTAGGATAGTGCCTGGCACATGCAATTTTTACATAAGTGTTTTTTAAATAATTTGTAGTCTCCCAAATTAAACTGGTAAATCAAGAATTTGGCCATTGTATTTTAGGAACCTCTGAAATTTAACCTAAGAGCAAATGTGAAAATAACTTCCAAAACAGTTTGAAATAAGAAAATCATCAGGAATCCAGGAGGTTCTATAGCATATGACTTCCCCACACATTTTTTTTTTTTTTTTTTTAAAACAGGATATATTTTACTAGTTTCTGTTATGGTCTATTATATGGGAGCAGCTGTCTTGGACATCTCTGATACAGAAAAATCCTCCATGATTATTTGAATAATAAATCATTTTCTTCTTCTCTAACTAAAAAGTCAGGTTTAATTAAAATCTTTAGGATGCCAACATTTCCAAACTTGAGGGTTCTGTTTCTACAAGCTCAATGACTGGGTAGTCGTCCCTGCCTCCTCACCCACCCTCAAAATATAGCATCCCACTCCTCCCTGTCCTTCAGTGGAATAACCTCTCCTAACACTTCAGTGATAGCAATGTGAACAGTGGACCAGGAGAAGCATCACACACAAGGGGACTGAGATAGAAGGGAGGACTGGAAAAAACAAAGAAGGAAAAAGAGCTGAGAAGAATCCATGTGTCATAGAAGAACTCTGCTGTTGCTGCTGTTTAGTCGCAGAGTAGTGTCCAACTCTTTTATGACCATGGGCTGCAGCCCGCCAGGCTCCCCTGTCCATGGGATCTCCCAGGCAAGAATACTGGAGTGGGTGCCATTTCTTTCTCCAGGGGATCTAACCGGCCCAGGGGTCGAACCTAGGTCTCCTGCATTGGCAGGTGGATTCTTCACTCTGAGCCACCAGGGAAACCTAGAAGAACTCTGCCCAGGCCCCGTCTCTCATCCTTTTTTTGTGACCTTTCTGGTTTGGCCCCTAACTCCTCAACATTAACATACAGTTCCTGGGGTCAGCCTGGAGAACTAGGAACCAGTGCAGGATGGGAAGCATCACAGAGTAGGGAAGCATCACAGAGTAGACAGAACTTGGATTTTAGCTGGCCTTTTCTCGCTAGCTGGTCACAGGCCTTCCACAAGCACCACAGTGTGGATCCCAGCGGCTTCCCCGTAAAGCAGGAACAACATGGAGATGGTAACACAGAATGAATGGCTCCCTCTCCCGGAGTCCCAGAAACTTCATGGTTAAAGAGCATGAACAATAAGGAGTACAAGGAAGCCACGGAGGAAAAATAGAAAAGGCAACTCTAAATGTCAGTCATCTGGCAGCCTCTCATTGGACAACCAGAATCCCAACATCTCCTTTCTGACTCTATGAAAGCACTGAGATTTTGAGGTCCAAAGCACAACTTTAATTCCAAACTAACCCTTCCTTAGAAAATCGAAGAATTCAAACCCAAGTGAAAAAAAATTTTAAAGTTGCAATATCAAGAAGGTGGGAGAAAAAAGTTTTTCCTCCCATTTTGTGAAAGGAAAGTAAAATAGTATTTAAATTGTTCCCTGCAAAATCCAGGTAACTAGCCATAAATAATATTCCAGCTTTAATAAAACTAGGAATGGACTAAGACTGGGCTACCACCAACTGCACCCTACTTCTGTGTGCAGCCAGAAGGACTCCGGCCCCTTTTTCTCTAAACTTCCCAGGCTGGGCAGACGCTTGTGACTTGCTCCTGACTCCTACCCACTAATGCCATCTCCACAGCTCATGAAGTTCAAGGTCAGCGTGGCCACCACAAGGAACATAGGCCTCCTTAGGCCACAATCTGAAGCCTGTGTTGTTAGGTCATCTGCTAAGGGCACCGCCTCAGGCTTAGTGGAGGTCTGTGGAGCCCATTAGCATCTGCTGGTCCCACAAGGGCTCCAAAAGCAGTTTGGACCCTGGAGACTAGACTCTAACTCAAAGCAAACGATGAAACAGAACCGTGAACTCTGCTCCATGTCTTCTTTTGTTGTTGAGAGCTGAGAATCACTAATAAGGAATTTATTTATTCAATAAATATTTTTTGAGCATACATAGGGCAAGAACTATGCTCAGGCACAGTAGGAGTTATAGAAGAATGAAAGCTCAGTCTCTGCCCTCTGTCCAGGCCTGGGGCCAGGGCTGAGCCAAGGAGGGAGACTTGGAATGGCAACATTCCTTCCCCTTCCACCCTTTGCTCCCTGGGGGCAGCAGTTCTACAGCCAACTGGCTAACTTTTACAGACTGGGTTTAAGAAGCCTTTTATCTCAAAATGTTTTTCCTCAAAATGGTCCAATGAAACGTCTTAGACGCAAGGATCGTAATAGCCACTTCATAGACATTTGTTTCTTGATTATGTTTCCCCAACTTTTTCCAAGAAGGCTTGGAGGGAGTGTCCTACAGAACAAAAGGGACCCTAAAGTTGAACCCACTGCCCTCCCCCTACCCCACTCCAGCAGTAAGCCAATGGTCCATACTCACAGTTCTGTGTGTCTCTCCTTTCGCATCTAAGTAGGCTCGGATAGAGGCCAGCCCGGTGTATTCCCCCTGGGCTCCGCTGCAAAGACAGGAAGAAGAGGGTCAGAGCTTTATGGCTCTCTGCCTTCATGTACTCATTCAATATTCATCAGGTACGGGCTGTATGTTCACCAACATGTGACACAAAGTCCCTCCTAGAAAACAGTGAGCTCACCTAGACCCCTGCCTGAGCCGAAAGTCTTGAGCAAAAAGAACAGCACCTGGTCTGTGCGCTATAGCTCACCCATTCCTACTCAGAGATGGGATTTCAACCCTCGCTCAGGACCATGCATCTAAAAAAAATCGAGTTCATTATGGAAAGTTCCAAAACTGTGCAAAAGTAGAGAGAAGAATGTAAGGGACCACCACATTGTGCCTATTACCCAGCTTTAAAAATTAAAAGATATGGTCAATCTTGTTTCTACCTACATCCCTCACTAACCTTCTCACTCTGAACTAGATTACTGTGAAGCAAAACTCAAGCATCACATCATTTCATCAATTCAAACTTCAATGTGTATCTTTCAAAGATAATTTTTTTAATATAATTGCAGTTATCATACCTAAAATGATGAACAATAATTTCTTAATATCACTAAATATTTAGTCAATGATCCGATTATACTGCAAAGGAATTGTACATTGAGTACAATTGAGTGTAATTGAGTGTGGTACCATTCCCGACAGATTCAGGCTCAGCTTTCCTAAGCCCCACATAGTCATGGCTGCTAGAGGCTAGCCATACTGATCTCAGCAGTCCTTGAAGGCACCACTTTTAGAGCACACTTAATGACTAACATTCCAGGGAGGGGTGCTGAGTCAATCATAAACTGTTACTTAATGTTCTCAGTACTCTCTGCAGGAAGGAAAGGAAGTGAGTAATAGGTTTTTTAATCCCATTCAAAATGCATATTTCCTCCATTTCACAAAATTACACCATCTTTTGACTCTGTGGAAGGCCCAGTGGTTTTGGCATTCATCCCTCCTGGTCACCCCGTAATAATGAGATCATACTCTAAAAAAAGAACAAAGCTTAAGAATAAACTAGATAAATTGTTTAATTTCTAAATGAAAGCTAAACTTGAGCACTAGAAAACATTTTTTTGAGAAAATGGTGGGATGGAACCAGTTGAATTTGAAATATCTGCAAACTAGTATAGGGACATTGATGGCTTGGTGTCAGAAGATGGCAGAATTGATGATTTAGGGCTCAGCATGAGAAGAGGACAGACTAGAGGAAAACATCTGGAGGGGCAAGGCTTGGAGTCTGGCTGGAGGAATAAAGGGAAGCGGTGAATCCACAGTGTGGGTGCCACAGAGCAACACAAGAGACTAGATGAGCTAAGGAATAATGGTAAGTGTAAGCCGCTCCAGTAATTAAGCACTTCCTATTTGCCAGGCACTGTGGTGCACAGATAAAACACAGTAAATGAGAACCATTACTGCTGTCACCACCAAGCATTTTACTATTTTTTTTTTGACCTCAGGATATGTATAGACTAGTATTATGCATGGAGCAGCTCTGCAATAAATGTTTAGTCAATTTGTTCAAAACTGAGTTGTTCTTCAGTCCAGACAACGTTAATGTCATCATTTCACCCATGGAAATGGACTTCAACAAATGGACTTTGTCCCTACTCAATACTCTGTAATGATCTATTTGGAAAAAATATTTTTTTAAAAAAGTGGATATATTTACATGTATAACTGATTCACTTTGATGTATAGTGGAAACTAACACATTGTAAATGAACTATACTCCAATAAAAATTAATTTAAAAATGGATTTTGTATTTCCTTCTGTGTTTTTCTCATGACTTCTACACATCTGTGTTGGAAGATCAATCAAAGAAGGAAAGAAGAGACTGGAGCTAGGAGCCAGTAATCTAAGAGAAAGGCAGTATGCCAAAGACTTGATCAGAAATGCTGGATGTTTTCTGGCTTAGATACTCTAAAAATCAGTCATGTTCCAAAAAAGTGCAAAAGATATATTCTAAACCCTACATAAGGATTATTCCTGGGGTACTCTGAAAATAAAGGGAATTATTAGTGCCACCTGTTGGTGAAAAAGCATTATGAACAGTATCTGCTTATCTGCATAACCCAGATTGAGAACTACAGTATCTGCTTATCTGCATAACCCAGATTGAGAACTCAGCAGAAAAGTACTACACGTGCAAGGGCAGCTAGAATAGTGGTTTTCTGACATCTATTCAAAACCAAGGGATTATACTGCATAGCACAGGGGACTCAATTCAATACTCTGTAATGGAAAGGAATCTTAAGAGTAGATATATGTATATGTATAACTGACCCACTTTGCTATAAACCTGAAACTAACACAACATTGTAAATCTACTATAAAATAAAAATTAAATTTCTGCATGGTTTTTAAACTTATGAAAAAGTTAACATAGAACCCATTTTGCATGACTGCAGAATATGCTAATTTCACGACTTAGGGTGAATCCTAGAAGTCGCCAAAATTCATGCTGAATTATACTATAATTGAACTGAGAAAACAGTAGCATGTTTTATTTATAATAGTCAAAGTGGGATGTTGCATTGATACAAGTCAAAAGATATTAAAAATGTGCTCTAGAGAAAATGATCATGTTATGTATGGATCATAACTGAAAATTTAGGTGCTTATAATTTCAGGTTTATACATTTTTTGAATTATTCTTGTTTTAATTTTCTCTAGATATTCTTCTGAAAATCATTAAATAGGTTAACACACCACTGTAGTTCACACACCAATGGCCACATTTAATGTGCAGTTTCAGAGAAGTTTTCTTTTAAGCTGTTTACTCGTCAGTGGGCCTATTCTATTTGTAACAACATCTGAAATTCTTAAGTTTTCTATACAATGCTCCTAAAACATATTACATTTAAAAAGACATTTTTGTGGAAAAGATTTTTTGAGTGATAGACTATAAATTTAAATATGAAGTGAATTCCTTCCCATCTATAATATCTAACACCTAGCCCATTGCAAAAACTGAAACATTTGGAAGCTAAAATATACATCATTATCCAATAAAACCAAGATTTTTGTAGATATAGGATTATTCCAAAATTTATATGTAAAGACAAAGCAACTGAAATAGCATTCTGAAAAAGAAAAAAGAGGAATCAGTCCTGCCTCTAATGTCAAAGCTCTCCTTGACCTGATGTCCCTTTTCAAGTAGTTAGACAACAAGCTCCTCTGGATCTTAGTCTCCATCTGTCACATGGGGATAATGCCACCCAATTTACAGGTGAATTTAAAATTAGTATTATAAAATACATTCTTCTGATTTTTTAAAAACTTCATGAAAAAAGGGATGATATTCCAAAATTTATATGTAAAGACAAAGCAACTGAAATAGCATTCTGAAAAAGAAAAAAGAGGAATCAGTCCTGCCTCTAATGTCAAAGCTCTCCTTGACCTGATGTCCCTTTTCAAGTAGTTAGACAACAAGCTCCTCTGGATCTTAGTCTCCATCTGTCACATGGGGATAATGCCACCCAATTTACAGGTGAATTTAAAATTAGTATTATAAAATACATTCTTCTGATTTTTTAAAAACTTCATGAAAAAAGGGATGAAGCTTAAGGTTAAAAAAAAATTTTTTTAAGCCCCTAATTCTTACCAGTTTTATTCCCTCAAAAGAAGCACTATTACTAATTTCTTGCGATACATAATGTTTTTTGTTTGTTTTTTAATGAAGGATAATTGCGTTACAAAATTTTGTTTTCTGTCAAACCTCAACATGAATCAGCCATAGGTACACATATATCCCCTCCCTTTTGGACCTCCCTCCCACCTCCCTCCCCATCCCACCCCTCTAGGTTGATACAGAGCCCTTGCTTGAGTTTCCTGAGCCATACAGCAAATTCCCACTGGCTATCTATTTTACATATGGTAATAAGTTTCCACAGTACACTTTCCATACATTTCACCCTCTCCTCCCCTCTTCCCATGTCCATAAGTCTATTCTCTATGTCTGTGCCTATATTCAGCCCTGTAAATAAACTCTTCAGTACTATTTTTCTAGATTCTGTATATGTGTATTCACTCAGTCAGTTCAGTTCAGTCACGCAGTCGTGTCCGACTCTTTGCGACCCCATGAATTGCAGCACGCCAGGCCTCCCTGTCCATCACCAACTCCAGGAGTTCACTCAGACTCACGTCCATTGAGTCTGTGATGCCATCCAGCCATCTCATCCTCGGTCGTCCCCTTCTCCTCCTGCCCCCAATCACTCCCAGCATCAGGGTCTTTTCCAATGAGTCAACTCTTCGCATAAGGTGGCCAGAGTACTGGAGCTTCAGTGTTAGAATATGATATTTATCTTTGTCCTTCTGACTCACTTCATCAGAACTGACTCAAGTGCGTTTCTTTTCATGACTGAGAAACATTCCATTGCGCATATGCACCCCAACTTCTTTATTCACCATCTGCTGAGGGACACCGAGGCTGCTGTGACGGGCGTCTAGCCCTCCTGTAAGCAGTGCTGCAGTGAACAGGGCGATACACGAGCCTGTTTCAACCCTGGTTTCCTCAGGGAATATGCCTAGGAGTGGGGTTGCCGGGTCATATCAGATGGTGGTTTTATTCCTAGTTTTTTAAGGAATCTCCGTACCGTCTTCCATAGTGGCTGTGTCAATTTATACTCCCACCAACAGTGCAAGGGAGTGCCCTTTTCTCCACACCCTCTCCAGCATTGTTTGTAGACTTTTTGATGATGGCCATTCTGACTGGTGTGAGGTGATATCTCATTGTAGTTTTGATTTGCATTTCTCTAATAATGAGCCATATTGAGCATCTTTTCATGTGTTTGTTAGCCATTTGTATGTCTTCTTTGGAGAAATGTCTGTTTAGGTCTTTTTCCTGCTTTTTGATTGGGTTGTTTTTCTGGTATTGAGTTGTATGAGCTGCTTGTATATTTTGGAAATTAACCCTTTATCAGTTGCTTCATTTGCTATTATTTTCTTCCATTCTGAGGGTTGTCTTTTCACCTTGCTTATACTTTCCTATGCTGTGCAAAAGCTTTTAAATTTAATCAGGTCTCACTTGTTTACTTTTGTTTTTATTTTCATTACTCTAGGAGGTAGGTCATAGAGGATCTTGCTTTGATTTACGTCATTGAGTGTTCTGCCTATGTTTTCCTTTAAGAGTTTTATAGTTTCTGGTCTCACATTTACGTCTTTAATCCATTTTGAGTTTATCTTTGTGTGTGGTGTTAGGAAGTGTTCTAATTTCATTACATGTAGCTGTCCAGTTTCCCCAGCACCATTTATTGAAGAGGCTGTCTTTGCCCCATTGTATATTCTTGCCCCTTTATCAAAAATAAGGTACTCATAGGTGCGTGGGTTTATTTCTGGGCTTTCTATCTTGTTCCATTGGTCTATATTTCTGTTTTTTTGCCTTACCATACTGTCTTGATGATTGTAGCTTTGTAGTATAATCTGAAATCAGGAAGGTTAATTCCTCCAGCTCCATCCTTCTTTCTCAAGACTGCTTTGGCTATTCAGGGTCTGATCACAGCTTCAGTTTCAGTGCTTGTGACTGGGTTGTTCATAATTTCTATTTCTTCCTGGTTCAGTCTTGGAAGGTTGAACTTTTCTAAGAATCTGTCCATTTCTTCCACGTTATCTATTTTATGGCCATATAGTTGTTCATAATGGTCTCTTATAATCCTTTGCATTTCTGCACTGTCTGTTGTAACCTCTCCTTTTTCATTTCTACTTTTGTTGATTTGATTCTACTCTCTTTTTTTTCTTGATGAGTCTGGCTAAAGGTTTGTCAATTTTGTTTATCTTCTTAAAGAACCAGCTTTTAGTTTTATAAATCTTTACCATTGTTTCTTTCATTTCTTTTTCATTTATTTCTGCTTGAATATTTATGATTTCTTTCCATCTACTAATTTTAGGTTATTTTTGTTCTTCCTTTTCCAGTTGTTTCAGGTGTAAAGTTAGGTTGTCTATTCAATGTTTTTCTTATTTTTTGAGGTAGGATTGTATTGCTATGAACTTCCCTCTTAACACTGCTTTTGCTGCATTCCATAGGTTTTGAGTTGTCGTGTTTTCATTGTCATTTGTTTCTAGAAATTGTTTTATTTCCTTTTTGATTTCTTCAGTAACCTGTTAGTTATTTAGAAACGTGTTGTTTAATCTCCATGTGTTTGTGTTTCTTACAGTTTTTTTTTTTCTTGTAATTGATATCTAGTCTCATAGCATTGTGGTCAGAGAAGATGCTTGATATAATTTTAATTTTCTCAAATTTAATGAGGTTTGATTGTGACCCAAGATGTGGTCTATCCTGAAGAATGTTCCATATCCACTTGAGAAGAAAGCGTATCTTCTGCATTTGGGTAGAATGTCCTGAAGATATCAATGACATCCATCTCATCTAATGTATCACTTAAGATTTGCGTTCCCTTATAAATTTCCTATTTTGATGAGCTGTCCATTGGTGTGAGTGGGGTGTTAAAGTCTCCTACTGTTATTGTGTTACTGTCAATTTCTCCTTTTATGTCTGTTAGTGTTTGTCTTATGTATTGAGGTGCTTCTATTTGGGTGCATAGATATTTACAGTTGTTATGTCTTCCTCTTGGATTGGTCCTTTGATCATTATGTAGTGTCCTTATCTCTTGTAATCTTTATTTTAAGGTTTATTTTGTCTTATATAAGGATTGCTACTCCGGTTTTCTTTTGCTTCCAATTTGCATGGAATCTATTTTACCATCCTCTGACTTTCAGTCTGTATGTGTCTTTACATCTGAAGTGGGTTTCTTGTAGACAACATACAGAAGTCTTACTTTTTTAATCCATTCAGCCAGTCTGTGTCTTTTGGTTGGAGCATTCAATCCATTTACATTTAAAGTAATTATTGATATATATGCTCCTATTGCCACTTTCTTAATTGTTTGGGTTTTATTTTATAGATCTTTTTTCTTGTATTTCTTCACTATATAAGTCCCTTAAACATTTGTGTAAAGCTGGTTTGGTGGTACTGAATTCTCCTTAACTTTTGCTTGTCTGAAAAGCTTTTGATTCCTCCACCAATTTTGAATGAGATCCTTGCCAGGTACAGTAATCTTAGTGGTGGATTTTTCCCTTTCAGTACTTTAAATATATCCTGCCATTCCCTTCTGGCCTGCAGAGTTTCTGCTAAAAAATCAGGTGTTAAATGTACAGTGTTTTCCTTGTATGTTACTTATTGCTTCTCCCTCGCTGTTTTTAATATTCTCTTTGTGTTTACTCTTTGTTAGCTTGATTAGTATGTGTCTTGGCATGTTTCTCCTTGGGTTTATCCTGTATGGGACTCTTTGCCCCTCTTGGACTTGATCGACTATTTCCTTTTCCATGTTGGGGAAATTTCAACTATAATGATGGACAGGGAGGCCTGGCGTGCTGTGATTCATGGGATCACAAAGAGTCGGACACAACTGAGCAGCTGAACGGAATGGAATGTCTTCAAAAATTTTCTCATACCCTTTTATTTTTTCTCTTCTTCTTCCGGAACCCCTATAATTCAAATGTTGGTGTGTTTGATATTGTCCCAGAGGTCTCTGAGACTGTCCTTAGCTCTTTTCATTCTTTTTACTTTATTCTGTTCTTTAGAAGTTATTTTCCTCATTTTATCTTCCAGCTCACTGATTCATTCTTCTGCTTCAGATATTCTGCTATTGATTTCTTCTATAGTATTTTTAATTTCAGCAACTGTGTTGTTTATCTCTGTATGCTTATTCTTTAATTCTTCTAGGTCTTTGTTAATTGATTCTTGCATTTTCTCCATTTCGTTTTCCAGGTTTTTGATCATTTTTACTAACATTATTCTGAATTCTTTTTCAGGTAGTTTGCCTATTTCCTCTTCATTTATTTGGACTTCTATGTTTCTAGTTTGCTCCTTCATTTGTGTAGTATTTCTCTGGCTTTTCATTATTTTTTTTAACTTATTGTGTTTGGGGTCTCCTTTTCCCAGGCTTCAAGGAAAGTTGAACTCTTTCCTTGAAGAAGGTTGAATTCTTTCTTCCTTTTGGTTTCTGTCTTCCTAAGGCTGGTCCAGTGGTTTGTGTAAGCTTGGTATAAGGTGAGATTTGTGCTGAGTTTTTGTTTGTGTTTGTTTTTCCTCTGATGGACAAGGCTGAGTGACGTGGTAATCCTGTCTGCTGATGATTGGGTGTGTATTTTTGTTTTGTTTGTTGTTTAGATGCAGTGTCATGCACAGGGTGCTACTGGTCGTTGGATGATGCTGGGTCTCGTATTCAAGTGGTTTCTTTTGTGTGAGTTATCACCATTTGGTACTTCCTAGGGTTAGTTCTCTGGTAGTTTAGGGCCTTGGAGTCAGTGCTCCCACTCCAAAGGCTCAGGGCTTGATCTCTACTGACTGCAGTTAGTTCTGTGGTCTTGATAAGTTGATGAATGAAAAGAACCCGAGGTTTTACAAGGTCTTCTTCAGGAAAACATTGAGAAGGACCAGAACCCTGTCTTGCCTGCATCTGAGGTCCACAGGAGTGGCCTTCTCAGAGGAACCGGACATCTCACAGGACCATGACTCTGTAAGAGGCTTGCAGAACCACACTGCGCTTGGGAGCCAGAGTCTGAAGCCCACATGAAGTGTCTTCTGACAAATAATGTTTTGATTTTCAACATTTTAATGCCAAATTGTCCTTGTCAAACCCTCCTTTACTTTAAAAATACCATCCTCAAGTAGTTAAGAATAAAAAAATGACCCAAGTGAAATGTTAGCTAAGAAACTGACATTATGATAAAACTAATCACAGTAAAAGGATTAACAAAACAGCTACTGTGTCAAAATGATCTGAATCAGTACATGGCAACCTCAGAGGACCACTCTCAAGAAAACATGGTAAAGTGAGAAAACATGGTAAACAGCAGGATAAAGAGGATATGCTTCCATACCTCAGAAGGAATTCAATTTTAATCAAACTCTCTGTTGCATAACTCAAATATTCCCAACAGTATCTAGGTCTCTGCTTCAAATAGCTTTAAATAAAACCCCCTCAACATGTTCTTACCAATCTCTATCTAATTTGACATAACCTAAATTCTATGCTTAACTTTTGAATTCTGGGCAAAAAATGTCTGTATGGATCTAGCCAACCTAACCTTTCTGATATCTCAAGAGCACTTTAGAGCAGTGGTTTTCAAACTCAACATCCCCAAATATCCCTGGGAGACTAGGGAGAAATATGAAGTCTTGGCTTGCACCCCAAGTGTACTGAATCAGAATTCTAGGGTTTCAGCCAAATGCGAGAAGCATCCCTCAAATGAACCGGTTCAAAATTGGGAAGGGAGTATGTCAAGGCTGTATACTGTCACCTTGCTTACTTAACTTCTATGCAGAGTACATCATGTGAAATGCTGGGCTCGATTAAGCACAAACTGGAATCAAGATTTCAGGAGAAATATCAATAACCTCAGATAACACAGACGACACCATTCTTATGGCAGAAAGTGAAAAGCAACTAAAGAGCCTCTTGATGAAAGTGAAAGAGGAGAGTGAAAAAGTTGACTTAAAACTCAACACTCAAAAAACTAAGATCATGGTATCTGATCCCATCACTTCAGGGCAAATAAACAGACAAAAAAATGGAAACAGTGACAGACTATTTTCTTGGGCTCCAAAATCACTGGATGGTGGCTGCAGCCACGAACTTAAAAGACACTTGCTCCTTGGAAGAAAAGCTATGATAAACCTAGACAGCATATTAAGAAGTAGAAACATCACTTTGCCAACAAATGTCTGTATATGGTTTTTCCAATAATCATGTACAGATGTGAGAGTTGGACCCTAAAGAAGGCTGAGCATCAAAGAACTGATGCTTTCAAACTGTGGTGCTAGAGAAGACTCTTGAGAGTCCCTTGGACTGCAACGAGATCAAATCAGTCAATCCTAAAGGAAATCAACCCTGAATATTCTTTGGAAGTACTGATGCTGAAGCTGAAGTGCCAATACTTTGGTCACCTGATGTGAAGAGCCGATTCACTGGAAAAGACACTGATGCTGGGAAATACTGAGAGCAGGAAAAGAAGGGGACATAAGAGGATGAGATGGTTGGAGGGCATCATTGACACAACAGACATGAGTTTGAGCAAACTCCAGGAGATGGTGAAGGACAGGGAAGCTTGGGGTGCTGTGGTCCATGGAGTCACAAAGAGTAAGACACAACTGAAGAACTACAGCAACCCCTCCAAAACCTTACAAACTGCAAAAAATCCAAATACACTCTTGAGAGTCAAGAAGTTGGGGAGAGGAGATCCTTCTCATTGCTTTATATTTCCCCAAAGATGGCTCCTTTCATCCTTCATCCTTCTTTCTCTTTCTAGCAGTCTGAGTATATCCTTGGAAATCAGTCACTCACCAGAGAGGGCCTCTGATATCTGGCCTCCTAGAGGTCTCTGTAGGGGAGGGTTCTGAACCGCACTAGGCCCACTAGGAAAGTGAAAGTAAAAGTCACTCAGTTGTGTCCGACTCTTCCCAACCTCATGGACTATACAGTCCATGGAATTCTCCAGGCCAGAATACTGGAGGGGGTAACCTTTCCCTTCTCCAGGGGATCTTCTCAACCCAGGGATCGAACCCAGGTCTTCCACATTGCAGGTGAATTCTTTATTAGCTGAACCATAAGGGAAGCCCTAGGCACTCTAGGAAAGCAAGTCAGAAATGATCAATGACATGCTGCTCAGTAACACTGACCATGAACTTAGGAAAGAAGGGGAGGGAGGTGGCCAATATCAAATGTTTGATGCTCTTTGTTGTCCATGGTGGCTCAGATGGTAAAGAATCCTCCTGCAATGTGGGAGACCTGGGCTGGATCCCTGGTTGGAAAGATCCCCTGGAGGAAGAAATGGCAACCCACTCCAGTATTCTTGCCTGTAGAATCCCCATGGACAGAGAAGCCTGACAAGGCTACAGTCCTAGGTGGGGGGTGGGGGGAGGGAGGGTGTCACAAGGAGTCGGACACAACTGCGTGACGAAGCCCAGCACATAGTGATCTGCACACCACAGTCATGACTTAGCCTTCAAAGGCCAGTTTTAAAGTTCACGCCACTGGAAGATATGAATCATCTAACTAAACCTCCCTCTTTGGGGTTCCTCCAGGGCAACACACTTTCCAACCCAGTAATGTACATTAGAATCACCTAAGGGCTTTTTAAACACTTGGTGAGCCTGGGTACTGCCTCTGGAGGAGATTCCAATGTAGCTAGTTTACAGGTGGGGAGGACATGGCTCCCCACGTAATTCTAATATGAAGCCAGGACTGAGAGCCCCGCGGCCCTGTGGTTTTCACGATGTGGTAGCCAAACCAGCACATCAGCACCACCCAGGATTATATTAGAAATATGAATTCTCAGGCCTCAATCCAGACTTATTAAATCAGAAACTGTGGTGGTGGGGCCAAGCAATTTCACAAGCCCTACAGGTGATTCTCATGTATAACAAGTTGGAGACTCGCTGACTGTGTCCTGTTCATACCTCATTTAAGAACCGTACCAGGAGGAGATTCCAGGAAAGTGACTGCTAGTTCCACCTACTCTCAAGATCACAGTTTGCAGTTTTTAGAGACAAAAACAACTTCTGTACTATTATAAGCCAAGTAAGCTAATAATAATTCCAGCTTGTCTTTCGATATCCATGGAAGGCGTTAATTACTGTTTCTATCTGCCTTAAATGATACATCATAATTCTAACCTAGCAGTTCCCAGAGTATTTGTGTGCTGCTGAATGATTTTCAGAGTGTCACTGTGGTATGGGGAGCAAGCTGAAGCAACCTGTCCTGGGCACAGTAGGGAATGGAAAGGTAATTAAATATTATTTGGTTATGTTCTCTACCAAGCTGGAAATGCTCTCTAGGTTTATAGACTGAGCAAATAAATAAGAGAAATGGGGACAAGTTTCTTGACATTTGTGTTTTAAGTTCTTTAAACAACTTTGGGATCTGTCTCAGGAAATAGATCACGTGAAGGCTTGGCTACTCGAACCAAAGACTTCATGCCACAGTTTATGGTTATAAAATCCTGCATCATCCACATTTATCAGCCATCCCTCAATGAAATCCCAATCAAATCAAGAAGGCAGTGTTCCTTGCTTGCTGTATAGGAGAGAAAACTACACCTAGCGCTAGGGAGGAAGCCACATAACAGAGCTCTGGAGACCTGACATATTCTGGGCACTAACCTTTCCTTTGAACTGCTGGTTTCCCCTCAGAAAAAAAAAAAAAATACACTGAAGAGAAAGGCCATATGGCAGCCTCCATCCAGGCAGGAACTACTAGAGAAAGAGAGAATAAATGCCTTCTGTGAGCGTAACACAGGACTACGCCAGATTGGAAGACATTATGAGGGCCCAGGAGCGGAGTCCAGGCAGAGTCATCAGGAAAACATGCAGAAACACTCAGATTTATGCCTGAAAATTGCAGGTCTCCTGCTTAGGCACTTTAGAACCGTAGAGTTGCACTTCGATCCACTTGATGTTATATATTCCTCTGTTCTACAGCGCTTGGCTCTTTTGCCCTTTGTTGCAAGCCTGTCTCATTTTGTTTGAGTACTGCATTGCTGCAAAGGAAGACAGGTGGTCTGCTCAACCCCAGGGCAGGTTCAAAGCCAACTTCATTATGCCATCAACTGATGGCAAAATCCCCCTGAGATCAGCAGTGCCAGAGTCAAAATGAATCTGTAAGCATCTTATCAAGAATTTAAGTGTTTTGCCATATGCATGTCCCCCACAATAAAAATAACATTTTTGAATTGTATTAAAATAATATATATCATGCTTTTTTAAAAAAATTTAGTAATGTAAAATACCATAAGGACAAAAAATAAATATCACTTGAAATTCTATCACCTTGAGATAATTATTTGGGTGTCTTTGATCCTCTTTCCGTCTATGCCTCTGCATGCTGCTGCTAAGTCACTTTAGTCGTGTCCGACTCTGTGCGACCCCATAGACGGTAGTCCACCATCCCTGGGATTCTCCAGGAAAGAACACTGGAGTGGGTTGCTATTTCCTTCTCCAATGCATGAAAGTGAAAAGTGAAAGTGAAGTCGCTCAGTCTTGTCCGACTCTTAGCAACCTCATGGACTGCAGCCTATCAGGCTCCTCTGCCCATGGGATTGTCCAGGCAAGAGTACTGGAGTGGGGTGCCATGCCTCTGCATAGAGCTGTAAAACAGTATCACAGTCCCTCAAAAAATTAAACACAGAATTACCATATATCCAATAATTTCATGTCTGGGTATACACCCAAAGGAACTGCTAGGGCTCAAATAGGTATTTGTACACCAGCGTTCACAGCAGCATTATTCTCTATAACCAAGAGGTCAAAGCAACCCAAATGTTCGCTGATGGGTGAATGGATAAACAAAATGTGGTATATGCATACAATGGCGTACTATTCAGTCTTTAAAAATGAGAGGCATTCTGACATGCAACAACATTGCTGAAATTTGAAGATGTTATGCCAAGTAAAATAATCCAGATAAAAGAAAAATATTGTATGATTCCATTTATATGATGCACCTAGAGTAGTCAAGTTAATAGTGACAGAAGGTAGCATCATGGTTGCTAGGGGCAGGGGTATGGGGTAAATGAGGAAATAGTGTTTAATGGGTACAGAATTTCAATTTGGGAAGACAAAGAAGTTCTGGAACTGGATGGAGTTGATGGTTTTACAATGACGTGAAGGTAATGAATGCCATTGAACTTGACAGTTAAAAACAGGTAAAATAGTAAATTATGCTCTGGATATTTTACCACAATGAAAAACTAAGGTAGAAAATATTTTAGGAAGTAGCAGCTGATGCTACTTCCTAAAAATCATGCCATGCTTATCTTTTAAATATTATGCAGTAACAAAAAAGGAAGGGAAACATATTTAGATCCCAAACTTTCGGTGACTGGACTCTAGAACTCTATAGACACATTGACCAATTCCAACTAGTCAGGCATAATAAAAACACCAGGAAATATTCCCTTGATAATAAGAGATTACTAAACCCTCTGTTTTACAAGTTTAACTTCAGTGGCTAACATGGTACACTAAATTCTTTTTCTGTGCAGAGTGGTCAAGAAAATTGTGTTTCTTCTTACAGAAGTATAGAGCTTACATTGGTCCCTGAGATTTCATTAGCCAGCAGAAAATCATGACGAACTAAACTGTAAGTAGTTAGCCCTGTGGCAGACTGACTCTGAGACCTGGAACACAGAATTATAAGACCTGGAATTTATAATCTTCTTGTGGAAAAAAAAACTACCATAAATAAACCAAGATGGAGGCTGTAGTAAGCTAAAAATAAAATCATTCACATACAATATGTGGTAGATGCCTTTTTCTTTTCCCAAATGAGACATCAAATTTCCCAACTCACTGGAAACATAGCCCCTGTATTTTCCCAACAAAGAAGGAAGCATTTCCCCATCTGTCACAGCAGCCTCTGCTTAGGACCAGAAATATCTACTAAGCTTCAACGAAGCCTCTGTAACTCTGAAGTCAGCTCTTGGAAATGAAGGGTGGTGTGTTTGGGAATATCTGAGCTGGAGAAGGCATCACTGCCCAAAACTACAAAATAATAATGCTTTTTTTTCCTTCTCCATTGAAAATGGGGTCTCACTGGCAATCATACAAATGAGAAGAGTAAGAGAGAGAAACACCATCAGGTCAACTGAGGAGAAGGGAGGAACTTATAAGATGATGGTTCTCAACCCTGACTGCAAGCTGGAATCATCTGGGGGGCTTGAAAGAAAAACCCATGCATGCATCCCTTCCCATACCATACTCTTTCCCCATCAAGATGTTGATTCTATCTGGGACTGGGAGCTGAACACCAGGATTTTTTATAGACTCATCATATGAGTCTAGTTTCCAGCTCAGGCCGCGGAACCACTGCTTTACAAAAGGAGAACCTCCTCATCCTTCAGTCAGTCTTCTGCAGACTCTGCCCAGGACCTCAATTTTTTGCAAGAGCTAATGATTTAAAAAATGTTAAAGTGGTCTGCAAAATAGCTCTCCAATAAGATATAGAAGATGTGATCATATTCCATCACTAGAGGGCAGATTCTTCACTGTCAATACTTAATTAAGGTGTTATTGCCTCACGTGAATTCACTCAGGTTCCTCTTTTAAAAAAAAAAAAAGCTGCATGATGATGTTTTAATGAAGTTATACTACAACCTGACTTTCATAAATGTCAGTTCCGTCCTATTTATGAAATGAGTGGTTCCCAGGCCTGAGCTGGAAACTAGACTCATATGATGAGTCTATAAAAAATCCTGGTGTTCAGCTCCCAGTCCCAGATAGAATCAACATCTTGATGGGGAAAGAGTACGGTGAGGGAAGAGATGCATGCATGGGTTTGAGAGTCTAATATTAAAAAGGCTTTGTGTCCTTTTATTTGTCACATGCCCTCTTCCTAAAGGGTTTGTATTGTATGGGATATGTTGTTTTCATAAAGCGTATGGCTCTGCTGTTACCTATGTTACCAAAATAGGAGGGAAGGTGTGATAGTATCTGATTAAGATCTGATAACTTTCGTCTCAGAAAGTGAGCCAATAAATGTCAGTTTTTAAATCATTTGATTTTTTAATCTTGAAATAGAAATTTGGCATTTCTAACAAGCTTCTAGGTGATGCCAATGCTGTGACTGCTGGTGGAGAAACCACACTAAGTAGTGGGAGGTAGAGAAGCTGGGGGCAGACACAAGATTCCTCTTCTGAAGATATCCTCAGATGTTAACTTACATGCTGATGAGATGTCTGCTTGCCTGTCTATTCTCATGAAGACAAAAAGACCACAGATCCAGTGGATCCAACATGGATATGCATCAGAATCATTTGGTTGCTTCTTAAAAGCAAAGATTTTTAGTCTCAATCCCTGAAAACCAGTAGGTCTGGAAGAGGGCCCAGGAATTTGTATTTTTTAACAAGTACCCAAGAGATGTTATGATATCCTTCTGGTTTTTTTTTGTTGTTGTTGTTGCTGTTGTTTTCATGTTTAAAGGCAAATGTATTCCATTCCTTTCCATGCAAAACATAATAAGGTATCTTATATGTTTGTTGTTTCTTTTCCAAATCAAGTTTGGAAACTTGATCTGGATTCTCCAAATAAGTTCGGATCCTCCAACCTTGGAGGATTCACTCATCCTCTACAGTGAGCCATCTTATACCATGTTCTGCTAAGCATCTTACATTGGAGAGATGCGCTGACTAGTTAAGAGGTTTGTGCTGGGAGAAGAGCTAATGTCTACTGTCTCTTCTGTTGCCATCAAGCTCACAGAAGGGCCATATCAATTTGTGTCTGTAGATGCCTACAGAAGCCATTCAGAGAGTCCATGACAGGGAGGAAGGCACGGGACAAGAGATGTGCTATTCTATGACTGGGTCAAGAGTCTCAAAGTTTCCATTAAGTTCTAGTCTCCAAAGCCGTATATAGTTAGTTACTTCCACTGCATTTTGTTGGAGCAGTCACAAACTTCCAGTCAGATACAAGAGGGAATATAGACCCCAGTACTCATTGGGAGGAGTGTCAAAGTCACACTTGACTGGACACTACATTTTGTGAGCTTGCATGTTTTTGAAAATCACTTTTGCTCAAAACTTTTTATTTTACAGAGGCTGAGGCCAGAAAAGGGGAAAGGATATTTCAAAGTTATTGACAGAACAAACTAGGATTCAGACTCTCCTGGTCCTACTAGATTGAGGCATTGCTGCTTATAAGGAGCTCAATTCTGATTCTTAAACTGTAAGGTGGATGTAGTAACTACCTTTCAAAGATGGCCCACAGTGAACCAGGATTTTCCACATTCATAAGCACATGTTGGCCCCCTCCCACATCTAATTTGGGCTGCCCTAAAATGCTATGACAGATAGAATGCTCTGGAAGGGATGCTGTGTAACTCCAGAGACTGAGCCTGAAAAGGCTTGCAGCTTCCACATACTTCCACCTTGGAACACCCCACTTTGAACCCAGACCCAATTCTGTGAGGGAGCTTCAGCAACCACTGGAGAGGTCCACATACTTAACTGGACTCCAAGCCAACAGCCATCACTTCCTGCCCAGCTCTGAGAATGAGGCCACTTTGGATCTTCTAGTCATCCATCCCAGTGGGTATTATACTACAAAAGATAACTGAAAAGACAGAAGAAGAAATCCCTTTACCTGTTAGGCTGGAAAGAGATTTGATCGTAGCCAGTGAGTTCACATAAATCCTTCTCGAGTTCTCGGAAAAGCTGCTGGTACCCTTGAGCTTGGTCCAGAGGCACGAAGGGGTGGATATTTGCAAATTCTTTCCACGTGATAGGCTGAAGAGCAAGAGGAGAAAGCATATGTATATGTATACATTGTAACAGTAATAACAATACTAACTTTTATAATGATGATGATGATAGCAATAGCTAAAACAGAAATTGCTTACTATGTGTCAGGCACTAACCTAAGCATTTTAAATAAATTCATTCATTTAACACTTACCACAATCTTATAAAGTATTATTACTGTCTTCATTGTACAAGTGAGTCACAGTGGCCCCGGAAAGGGCAGTTACACAAAAATATAACCTTTTCCTATTTTTTCAGGAACAAAAGGCCCCCAAATTGATTTATATCCATGAAACTCAATGAGTTGTTTCAAGCATGTTTTATTCAAACTCTTGCATAGCACATATATTATTCTTTTTTTTTCATTAAGCAGAACAGAACACCAACATAAAAGTAAATGGGGAAAATCCTATTACAATATAAAATGATTTTCTTTTCCTAATGTGATTTGTCGTATCAGAATAATCCTACAGAAAAAAAAGAAACATGCCGGCCTAGTACAGATATTTACCAAACACCACAGCAGGATACAAAAACCTTCTGTTGATACAAGGAATAAATTAAAACCTCAATCTCAACCCTTTTGGCACTGAGAAATGATTTATAGAAAGCTTAACTCCACCTGAGCTTAACAACTACAAATTGATAAAAGCTTTTAACATGGCAGATTTAAAAGGGAGTCTTGTGGGGAGAGGGAGGAAGACATAAATGCTCTATCTTTACTTATTTTACTATTTAAAAATAATTTCAGTCATAAATGTAAATGATCTGGTTGTGATAAAGTGAGAGTTTCTGCCAAGATTGTTTAAGAGTGAGGTAAAGGATTTCTAAAGTAGTTATTAATCACAGTCCCAGTGGCAGCTTCTCTCATTATCTACTTATGCACAAGCCAAGACACTGCCTCTGGTAAGTCCCCTCTTAATAGACGTGACCTACTTACCGTGAGTTCAGATGCACTGTTGAGCTTCATGGTACAGGACCCCTTTAAGAAGCACAGCCAAAGTGTATTACGTTAGTGACTTCCTATGTTCCATCTGATCGGTCCTCCCATCTCCCTGAAAGGCCAACCATTCATCTCTCTTGCAGCATATTAGATGTGACCCAAAGAGGTAGAATCAAGGCGGGGTGGGGAATGGAAATAAAGGCAACAATTACCAATGGAATCATGCTATGCACAAGGGAAATGTCCTTGTTTTCCAGTCTCTTCATGTATCGGACAATATTTGTTTCTGAGTGATAGCTGTGAACATAGAACACAGGGTTTAGACCAATATAATTAAATAAAGCCCACACACATCTTTCTAAAAGGTTAAGATACACTGATATCTACCTTCAACATATAGATCAAATTAGGCCATGAGCAACATGCCCACAAAGTATCAGAGAGAAGGGCATGGACCACCCCCCACAAACCACAGAGGATTCCCTAGGACAAGAAGCTGCCCATGGGCATGAGAGAAAGGGCTGGAAAGAAGATGATGCTGAGACCCTGGGTACGATCTTCAGCCTGGCAACCACGCATCCAAACTCCCATCTTCTCAGGAGTAGAATTACGGGCTATGGTGCCCAGGGAGCAGAGCCATCAGGAAATATGATGTGCTTTCTGCCCAGGTTAGAATTGGGATTTAGCAGTTACTCAGGCTGAACCACAATAACTGTATTGTAGTTGAAGCCACTCTCCACTGTGCTCCCAATGCAGAAGTCACACAAGCCACACAAACCTGTTGAACACTTGATGTGTGAGGAATGGGCTAGTCCTCTTGAAGACAGTCCCTAGAATACCTCTCCGCTCCTCACCCATGCTTTCAGCAACCAGCTCCTGCACAGAGAGACCACAGACACTGAAGGATGGAAATCATACCTGGAACCACATGTGAAGCAGGCTTCCATTAAGCATGTGTGGTGATAGAGCACTGGAAATTCCCTACCACCCAACCTTCCACCCCTCATCAGGGACATGTGGCATGGTGCAAAGACAGAGGTCAGGGTCATGCAGTGTGGCAATTCTTCAAAATACCATCTTTAAGTTCCGTTGAACTTAGCAACAGTAATAAAAGCTGTACAATTTTTACTGCCAAAACAAAAGTTGACATCTCCTGCATTTTCCATGAATAATGAAGCAAGTTACAGTAAATTATTTTAAAGGGCTATCTAAAAATTTACCAAGATAAAGCTCAAGTAGAGATTCTTATCTGACATTGCTCTTTTGTCTTTGAGAACAATTCTAATAAAATATTAATGTCAAGACCATTCAATAGGGAAAGGAACAGTCTCTTCAACAAATGATGCTGAGAAAACTGGATATAACATGCAAAAGAATGAAACTGAACCCTTATCTTGCACCATACACAAAAACTAATTCAAAATGGATTAAGAAATCTACAAGCTAAAACTATGATATCTGGGACTTCCCTGGTGGCCCAGTGGCTAAGACTCCACGTTCCCAATGCAGGGAGGCCCAGGTTTGATTTCTGGTCTGGGAACTGAATCCCACATACTGCAGCTAAAGATTCCACATGCTGCAACTAAGAACCAGTGTGCCAAAATAAACAAATTAAATATTAAGAAATAAATAAATAAAATAAAATTATAAAACTCTTAGAAGAAAGTATAGAGGCAAATCTGCATGACCTTGGATTTGGCAATGATGTCTTCATGACACCAAAAGGATGAGCAACACAGAAAAAACAAATAAAAGTGAACTTTTGTGCATTAAATGACACTATCAAGAGAATTAACAGACAACCCACAGAACAGGGGAAATATTTGCAAACCATGTGTCTGATAAAATATCTAAAACATATAATTAAATACATGGCTTGCTCCTCATTCTTCTCAAGGCTGATAGAATGGCTCTCTGGAGCCCTCAATGGGTGTTCCCTAAATTCCTCAAATGCATGGAATAAATACTGTGATTAAATTTAAATTAAGTGCAGAATTCTAGAGGGAGGACACTTATTCAGTTTTGTTTATTAATTAATTTAAAAGAGAACAGTGTAATACTTCTTTGATAATTTACATTTGTTTTCTGATTTAAAGTCAGGTCTCAAAGAAAACTTAGACAAACAGGACAGCACTGATAAACACTCTGGAATCTATTTCTGCTTCCTTTCATTGGTTCATTTAGCAAATATTTATTGAGTGGCTCTTATGCCATAAGCCTTGCAGAGTGTTGTGATTAACACCTTGCTACAGGTGTAGGTAGCTACTGATGCCTCTCTTCCATCTCACAGAATCTCATCCTCACATGTCCTATTTCATCATTTTAGAAACCAACTCAGTCACACCACACTGCTTCTAGTTCTCATGTTATCTCTCTCCTCCTAGCTTTGTGGCTGCTTTTCCCAGCATCTGGTACACCTGTAGCTCCATCCTCCTTCTCCGCAATTGTGTCTGGATAGCTCCTACTCATCTTTCAGGTCTCCACTTAAGAAAATTTCTTCCAAGTCTTGGTGAGAAGCCCCTCCTCTGTGCTCAACACAGACAGTGCCCATCATAATACCTCACCTAGACTGCATTCTTGTGCTTGTTCAGATCCTCACTAGACTAGAAGTTCCATAAGGGCAGCAAATATGTCTGATTTAGCACTATCCTGGGGACATAACGACTTCCCGGTGGCTCAGACAGTACAGCGTCTGCCTACAATGCAGGAGACCTGGGTTTTATCCCTGGGTTGGGAAGATCCCCTGGAGAAGGAAATGGCAACCCACTCCAGTATTCTTGCCTGGAAAATCTCATGGACAGAGGAGCCTGGTAGGCTACAGCCCATGGGGTCGCAAAGAGTCAGACACGACTTCACTTTCACTTTCACTTTGGGGATGTAACACATATTAACAACCTGGCACATATTAGGTCAGTTTTCCCAGAATCAACACAACCAAGATGTAAGTGTTATGAAACTTTGTATTAGGAATAGCTTCAATTAAGTACAATTAACAGTCCTTCCAACTAACCTGGCTAATCAGTCCTGGCTGGGGCCCAGAGCAGTGACCTCTAACTATCAGCAGTCACAGGAGCAAGAGAAAATCAGTAGTTTAATTTTAACAGCAGGCCACCAAGGTCACTCCTGGGCCCCTTCTCCCTCACAACTCAGGCCCACAAGAGGCAAGGCCATCTCTGACACCTCCCCAAATAGTCCTTATGAGGAGTGTGTATTTTAATTTACTTACTGCAGACGACTCACAGCCGAAGATCCACAACAAGTCATCCAGATCTTTTTCATTAACTGTTTCATCAAGAGAAATACCAAGCTATAGAAATGAAAATGAAAGGGAAAACATCAGCTCTAAATGCCAAGATCAGGGCTGACATAAAAAGGAATGAATTTGAGGATGTTGTAGTGAGGTGGATAACTTTAGGAGACTGTCTTACAGAATGAAGTAAGTCAGAAAGAGAAAAATAAGTATCTTATATTAATGCATATATATGGAATTTAGAAAAATGGTTGTGATAAACTTCTTTTAAGGGTAGGAATACAGATGCAGACTAGAGAATGGGCTTGTGGACACACAGCGGGAAGGAGAGGGTGGGATGAGTTGAGAGAGGAGCTCTGACATACATACACTACAAAGTTTAAAATAGATAACTAGTGGGAAGACGCTGTATAGCACAGGGAGCTCAGCTCAGCGCTCTGTAATGGTCTAGAGGGGAGGGATGGCGGGGTGGGGTGGGAG
>SJXQ01011786.1:14000-52448 GCA_006408695.1 Aepyceros melampus | reverse complement strand
GTGATGACCTAGAGGAGTGGGATGGAAGGGTTGGAGGAAGGCTCTTGAGGGAGGGGATATATATATACTTATGGCTGATTCATGTTGCTATACAGCAGAAGCCAACACAACATTGTAAATCAATTATCCTCCAGTTAAAAATAAGCTTTAAAAAAAGAATTGAACACACACACACAAAAATCAGGGCTGAAACTCTAATAACATAAGTCCAAGGGGAGAAAGTGCTGGACAAAACTCTCCGTTGTTCTAGAAAAACAATGTCATTATGTCCAGGTTGACTCTTGGGCAAAGCAGGCTAGTCCAGTCCCAAACGCCACAAGATTCAGAGTTTTACAGCCACATCTGAACTCTGACAGTCTGAGGGCTGCAGGGCACCCCTTTTGGTACTAGATAAGCTCACCGTTTTCTTCTCTTAACTTGCCTCAACTTATCGCTTATCATAGCCTTCGCCTTGAACAGTCATATTGTGAATAAAAGAGTAGTATGACCAAAATATGTGCCTAAGCGTTCCATGTATGACAACACAACACCTAAAGGAAAGTATACTATGAATCACCATTCAAAAAGTCACAATGTTCCAAACTGGAAATGAAAATTGTTTACAAAGAAACAGATTGCGCCCAAAGGTCCAATACTGAGAACTTTTTTAAATAAAAAGATATTTTAATGAGAAAAGTCATGAAAATTTATAGAATTTGTAAAATGAAACAGAAAGTCTTACTTACTGTGCCATCCTCAAAGAGCCGAATATTTATCTGTCGCTGAGCGGCCCTGCCCAAGACCTCCTTCACTGAGCAGCCACACTGAATCTTCAGAGTGTCAAAGAACAAGTCATGCTGGAGTTGGTGCCCTGCTCGCTTGAGACCTAGGCAAAACAGGAGAGCCACCAGTCTCTACAGAGAAACCTGACCCTCTGCCCTGTACACTTCACAGTGAAGTGAAGAGCTGAATCCTACTACAGTCTGTTCCTGGTCCTACCCAGAGTTTTGGTTGCTGCTTTCAAATTTTAAAAAATTAAATACATATAAAAATGGAGGAAAAATCACTATAATTACCATCCACAATAACTAAGGGTTACTTTTTGGTACAGATTCCTCTGTACAGATTCCTCCCAGAAGGGTGTTTATGTATGTGTGTCTATTTGTAATATATCACATATATATATATACTTCTTTATCCTGAAAGAAATATTTAACATATCATAAACACTTGGCTTTTCAATAGATCAAAACCCCCATCATTATTTTTAATGGCTATATAATATTCAAACTTAAATTATGTACCATAATTTTAACTACTTACTTACTACTGGACATTTACGCTATTTCCAAGATGTAATATTGCAAATAATGTTTCTGTGGACACCCGTTATATCCTTATCTGATTTGATTATTTCCTTTAGAAACATCCCTAGAAATTCTGGATCAAATTGTGGGCACCTTTTAAGTTTTTTATATAAATTAAGTGCACTCATAAAAATCATACCAATATATCAGTATTCTTTTTTAATCTTTGCTAATGTAATGGGAGAAACACTATTTTATTCTTTCAATTTACATTTACTTGATGAATAGTGAGGCTGAAATTATGTATGTTCATTTGTATGCTTTCTTTTAAAATTACATTTAATGTCTTTTGCTCAGTTTTTCCTCAGGGTGTTCATCCTTCCTGTATATAGGGTCGGGGGGACTGAGCAAAAGCTCAGTATACTTATGCTGAAAATATCCTTCCCCGGTTTTTTTTTTTTCTTTAATTAATTTTTATTTTTTAATTTGTTTTGCTTTACAATACTGTATTCGTTTTGCTACACATCGACATGAATCAGCCACGAGTGTCTTCCCCGGTTTTTATCTGACTTTTAATTTTGCATGTGACATTGGACATGCAGTGAATTTTAAATTTTACTTATTCACAATTATCAGTCTTGTTACAACCAAAATTTTTAAAATAGACAACTGACTCACCTTCAGACAAAATCAAAGTGGCATTATGTACCCTCCTAGCAATATGTTCCAGCCCATGGGACCCATGGTAGATTGCAAACATCACAGCCATGTTCGCCAAGAGAGCCTAAACAAAGAGCATTAAGAACGACGTTCAGCAGTGTGCCAGCAGACAGACACTGAAACTGAAAACAGGGAGTAAGCAAAATGATCAGACTTCCTGCCTTCTCTATGCAGCTGGGAACCATTTATAACCTGCCTGGCCATGTGAGGGGGAAAGAAACAGCATCTAAGGCACCTTCGAGTCACTACACTAACCTTTGAGTGTGACCATTGATAAGAGGTTCCATTCGTGCAACACAATTTCGTCACTCGTAAAGGGGCAGTCGGACTGTCATCAGATATGTGATATTTAACACTGGAAAACAGTGGAACAAAGACCTCAGGGGGAAAAAGTGAGATCTAAGAATTTTAGGCTCAATAAAATGGTTCTTCAAAGATAAAAGCAACAAAAATTTTCAAATACACAAGAACTCAGGGAGCATAAATCTCTTGAAGTCTCAAATAAAGCACTAAAAACTGAACTGCAGCCAACCAAGAAGTGAATGGTAAATTAACAGCAAAGGACCACCAAAGATAAAAATGCAGGACACAGAGGATAAAACCAAAATAAGAAGGCAGGAGATACATTAGAAAGGGGAAACCAGAACCTACGGCTTATTTCCTGCTGACAGTAAGGTCACCTTCTCAGGTAAGTTATCTCTTTTGACTGTTGATTGAGGTTTCACAGAAGTACTTACAGGGATGTATCCTAGTGTGATACAAAATGGGAGGGAAAGAACAGCATTGAATCTCTCAGAGATTCGGGGAAGGAGTCCAGCATAGGGAGCAAGGAAGGGACTACTGTGATGGCACCTTGGATCATGGAGAAGGATAAAACGAGGGTGGCTTGGGTCAGATACCAAAATGAGTGCCAACTTGGGGGAAAATAATGGAGGCCCACCTCCTGTTTCTCCTCCTTCTGGCTCTCTCACCTGTTTACCTTCTAACCATACAATATCATCCATGGTTTCTGGTCCAAACAGCTGAGGTCAGAGACTCCTCACCTGCTTTAGTCCATTTGATTCTCCCACATCTCCTATCATCTCATCAGTCCAGCATCAGGTCTCTCTGAAGTTTCCAGGCCCACTAACGTGACCTTTGTCCTAACATACTAGGTCAGCAGTTCAAGATCCACCTTTACGGCCAATCATCCCAAGGCGGGAAGGGGCCCTTCACAAAGTAGAAACACTACTCAGCTGAGAAACACAGCGCTTTGAAGTTGGATGATGTTCAGTATCGGATCTATTGTGTGAGGTACACTTTTCCTCTGTGAGGCTGCTAGAAGGGATATCTCTGTGGCAACTGCTAAACAAGAAAGAGTGCTTGAAAAATGCCAGAAAGTTAAATCAGAGTCTGTAAAGAAAATGAGGAAAAGAAGACATCAGAGAACACAGCAGTAGGCTTTCTTGGACCAAATCCCAGAGAGAATACAGACACTCTTGTGGACTCCATGTAACAGTCAGAAATAAATCCAGAGAAACCACAACACCTTACAGCTATGGAAACTGCATTTCTGAAGTAAAACATCCATAGAATAGAGTATCATGGCTCGTGGCTGTGCTGCCTGGAAATAAAAACTCAGGCTAGAGTTCACAGAATACTCTGGAAATCTCCCATCACAGAAGTCTTGTGGAGGTTGATTCATGTTCCTTTTTAAACTAGAAATCATGAACTAGAAGAAAAAAAGAAAGTAGGAACAGAACTTCTGTTCGCTGTAGACAGCTCAAGTTAACCTGGAAAATTAATTCAAGCCTTGAAGCAAAAAACCCTTAGTGTACTTAGTGATCAGAGAGACACCTTCTGGAAGAATATGAGCAGAAAGCAGCAGAGGAAGAGAAGATATGATAGCAGAGAATTCAGCAAAAAATGAAGGGTAAACTATAGAAAGTAAAGGCATCATATAAAGATCAATTTGCTGTCAACAGAGGACAAGCTTGTGACAACTGGCTCCTACCTGTGATACTAAAGGAGCTCTTTCCTGAAAAGCAGCCATTTCTCTGAGACAAAAAATATACTGCAAGAAAACCAGCAGAGGATACTGTTTCAATGACCAATGACTATAGCACAAGCTATTACTGTTGGTTTGTTTAGTCATTAAGTTGTGTCTGACTCTGAAACCCAGTGGCCTGTAGCCTGCCAGGATCCTCTGTCCATGGGATTCCCTAGGCAAGAATACTGGAATGGGTAGCCATTTCCTTCTCCAGGATATCTTCCTGACCCAGGGAGTGAATCCACATTTCCTCAATTGGAAGGCAGATTCTTTACTGCTGAGCCACCAGGGAAGACTCAGAACAAGCTGTAAGAAGACCTTATTATTGACTTCATCCCAGGAGAGGCTTTCTAAAATCTGCTGGTGGTACCATGAGCCAATGCCTTGAGGGGGAAGAACACTGTACTGCCTGCTGAGTTATCTACAAGATCTTTTTCTCTGGCCCTGAATAGAAAAGATGAACCTAAAATGGGTCATATGCTCAGGTGTGGTCCTCCACTTGATCCTAGGAATTGGCTGAGTGTCACTGAATACTGCTCCCTCTAACCTGAGCTCTTGGACAATGTTCAAGTAACTCTCTTTCATCCCATCCATTTCAGGAATACCTCTCATGAGTTCTCAGTAAGAATACCCCATGACCACCACTGACAGGCCAATCTAAACCATCCCCTCAATACAGTCACCTCAAGTATCTTTACTCACCTTCTTCACACTAACCTGGAGTGCCTCCATCTCAGCCTTAAGAGAATTACCACGCATAACAGATCTGCCCTGCAGCCAAGAACGCCAGAGACCCTAATGGGTGAAGTATGTACATACATGGAACCCCAGTAAAATACAAGACTGGCATTCTGACAAGACCACAGGGCTTCTCTACCAACAAGACCTTGTCACTTCTGGTGTGCCAGCTGCTCGGCAGATGATGAATGAATGAAACAACAACTCAGTAAAATGAATAAGTAGATCATTTCTGTAGACTGTAAGGCATTCAGTGAGCAAGTCAGGCTTGTGATCTACCTGAGCTGTACAGATGTTGCTGGTAGCCTTGTCTCTCCGAATGTGTTGCTCCCTGGTTTGAAGAGCCAGACGATACACTTCTTTTCCACTGACATCTCGGACCAAGAATAAAACATTCAGTCAGCACAGATCATCACAATACTGAGAGTTGCCGTAAACTGAACTGCTTCTTTCCTTCCCACCTTGAAGTGAATTCAGCAATGTTACTTAGGTGCTAGTCCATAAAGAGCAATTTCCAAACTATCTTCTTCCAAATGGGACTACTAATTTTCAGTCTGCACCCTGAGGATTTGAGGCACTGAGATATACACAATAAGTTGGAAACCTTAAAAGAAAATTTCCCAGTAATCTCCCAGCCTAAAATAATGATGATAATTGAGGATTAAATGCCACTCTGAGCTTCTTCTGACTCAGAGAACAGGGAAATACTGGACAAGGGAAACAGAATTTTTATACCAGAAATCTGACCAACTGTGTGGTTATAAATAAAGTTAGTAACTTTACCACTTGTCTCTAACAAAACCTCTTCTTTCTTAACGCAATTAAAAATCTAGATAAACACAGAGATTCAGCAGTCGTATCTTCTATTTCATCAACTCTTTGATCCACTCTCCAAAAAGGTCAGAAGTTCAATACAAAAATAAGAAGATAGTAATTGATATATGAAATTCTTTTAAAATCAGAAAAACCTCTGCCTCATCTCATCTGGTGAAGAGACATCATTGCAAGAAGCTAATGTAAAAATACCTAAAGAAAATATCATTTTTACATTAAAAAGCAAAGTGCCTTTTGCTATCATGTGACAAAATGAAAGTATTTCAGAACTTCTCATCACCATCACATCAGCACTAATCTAGACTATTCACTTACTTACATTAATAGTCCAATTTTTATGAAAGGTCAAATAATATGCTAAATCTCCACAGTAATAATCATGGCACTCAGCTAAGTTCTTAACCTGATGATCTTTAGCTGTGAGAAGCACCCAATAAAGTATATTTGGAGGGACTTCCCTGGTGGCCCAGTGGTTAAGAATTTGCCTTGCAATGTAGAAGACTTGGGCTCAATCCCTGGTTGGGGAACTAAGATCCCATGTGCCATGGAGCAACTAAACCCATGCCCACAACTACTGACCCCACACGCTGCAACAGGATCCCACATGACACAACTGAAGACCCAGTGCTGCAACTAAGACTCGATGCAACCAAATATACAAATAGATATATCTGAAAAATACTTTAAAAGGAAGTACATTTGGAAATTACTCAAATAGCCAAGGGGCAGGCCTCTAGGAAAGAATGTGGGTCACACTCAGTGTGTGCTTAATAGTCTCGTACTGCACTCGTCTTTACACAGCCACATGGCAAGCTAATCCTTTCAAGAAAGAGACTAGTTAGATATAGAATACACCTAAAATATTCAGTCTTTCAAGGCTTTCATCAACCTAAATAAATTCATTTCTATAACTTCAGTACAAATGTGTTATACATTGCATGCATGCTTTTCCAAATATGCACAAATTCATGGCATTTGAGAAAAGGTACATGGCATTTGAGGGCTAAATATAGGAGAATGGTGTGTGTGTGTGTGTGTGTGTGTGTGTGTTGGGATGGGTTAGGGGGTAGATAGGGCACTGATACCCCAAACATTAGTATCCTAAATATACTCTCTTTCTTCTGACTCTATGTTCTATATTTCCTTAATTGACCCAAAACGACTCTGTTAAGCTCCAAAGAGATATCAACAACCTTTGTAAGCAAGAGAAGGAGCATGGAAAACCACAACCACAGTTAAAAGGGAAGAAGCATGAGCTGCTTTACCTTGTTACCCCCACCATTCTTCCAGGCATCATCCTCACCAAGTTTTCTCTGACAGCAAAAAAGGCTGCATGTGGTCCACCATAGCCCAGTGGCACCCCAAATCTCTGTGAGCTGCCCAGGGCAATGTCTACCCCAAATTCTCCAGGAGGCCTCAGGATGCACAGAGCTAAAAGGTCAGTAGCACAGCAGGCCAAGCTCTAGAAAGGAAATAAGAGAAAATGGAAAAGGTTGTGGCCTTCCCTGAGAATAGTGGGAGGGTATCAAATTATCTCCATTACAGGCAGACTGGCAGAGTTGGTTTGTATCCTGCGTAATGTGTTTATCATTCATTCATTTAAAATATTTACTGAGTGTCTACTATGTGCCAAGAGCCAGTGAAGAAAGCAAACTTGAAGAAAGGAGGTAGGAAGGAGGCAGCTTTACCATACTAGGTGATAAAGGTGTGGAAATTAAAACACACCAAAAAGAATAACAATAATCATTCAAAGTTGAGACATTCCTCCACGGACCCCCACAAGGAAAGGTTCTCCTACCCCGGCCTCGTGGGCTCTCTCCACGAGCTCTGTGAAGTCCTCCACCTTCCCCTCAGTGTCTGGGTACTGGAACAGCACTCCACTGACATCTTTGCTGCTGAAGTCCATTTCATGGGGTAACTTCAGCTCAATGAGGACTCCAGAATACCTGGAAAGACAAAGAACCATGTTTTTGGTTTACAGGGAAAATCAAATGACCTACAGTTTCTTCTCTGTGACAGAGCTTCCTATTCGGTGTCTTCCTCGGTGCCCCACTGCCTGCCCCATCCCAACATGCACACACACACCCCCATTCCACACCTGGCCCTTCAGTACTAACTGTGCTTCTCACTGGCTCATATGCATCCAACAGCTCAGCTTGTTTTTCTCTTCTGTCCTTCTGCTCCTCTACCCCTTTCCTATCAGAACATGCTCCTGGGACAAGAGCAGGAACATGCCTTCTTATGGCTATAGAACCAATACCAGTAATGGAAGAGCCGTCACTATCTTGATCTTAGATGAGTCTTAGTGAAAGTGAAAGTCTCTCAGTCGTGTCCAACTCTTCACGACCGCATGGACTGTAAAGTCCATGGAATTCTCCAGGCCAGAATACTGGAGTGGGTAGCCTTTCCCTTCTCCAGGGGATCTTCCCAACCCAGAGATCGAACCCAGGTCTCCCGCATTGCAGATAGATTCTTTACCAGCTGAGCCAAATGGGCCTTAGGTGAATGGAAATCTCAGTAAGACAAGGAAGAAAATCTTCCTTAGTTCTTGTAACTATCTAATTTCTATCATGTTAGAAAACCACTTCTGAAGGAATGGTGGTATGGCTCAGGGGAAAAGCTTTCACAAGGAAAAAGCAACTAAACACACCCACATGTGGCAGCTGTGCTATGTTTGTTTTATTTGATTACAGCAATTTTAAAAAATGTGCTTTCATCTACATTGTACTAACCTAGGTATTATGCAGATTCCTAGGAGCCACATTTGTAGGAATTTCAGACAGGAGCCATGTTTGTAGGAGTATATACAAAATTAGGACAGTGTGTGAGAGTTCCACTTTTAGTCTGTGCTTTTCAAACTTTTCAAAACACTGTTGAAATTATTTTGATATTCTTAATCTTATTTTTACAAAAAGAAGACAAAACAATGTGGTAACTTAATAAAAGGCAAAGGTAATCAAATCCACTGTGTATTTTCCCCTGAATTCTGACACGGTTTACTTACCAGTAAGATCACAGGAAGAAGGTGGGAGGGAAAATAAAACTCAACAACCTCAATTTAAACGTTTCACCTCTGATCACTTTGGAAATAAGAGGAAGAAACAACAGAGATGAGCATAATATTATCCCCGAGTTAAAAATACAAATAAAATTAATTACTTGGCTCGAGTTTGGACAACAGCAATCGTTTGTGGGTGGCAACGGGGGTCAACAAAAAACTTTCTTCTCTTGTTCTGCCTGTTGAAAAGAAAAACTGCATTCAAACATGAACATTAAAGAGATCAGAGTATTTTCTAAGAATGTAAAAAAAGAGATGGTACTAAATGAAAGTCTGAGCATAGAATAAAAAATAATCAGTCACTAATAACTAACAGTGAGGTTTCCTGATCAGAATTGCACTGAAACCCAATTCAAATTCTAACGCTATTTAGCAAAATCAATCTTGAACTGGTTTAAATTTTTAAAAATATACTATGAGGAAAAAGAAACAAAAGGGTAGTAATTAGGTACAAGCAGAAACAAGAAACTAAGTCTTCTAAATAAAAGCACTTGTGAACTTTATTGCCAAAGGAGCATTCGTTGTTGTTTAGTTGCTCTGCTGTGTCGGATTTTTTGTGACCACATGGCCTATGCCTGACAGGCTCCTCTGTCCATGGAATTTCCCAGGCAAGAATATGGAGTGGGTTGTAATTTCCTTCTCCAGGGGATCTTCCCAACCCAGGAGTCAAAACCACATCTCCTACATTGGCAGGCAGATTCTTTACCACTGAGACACCAGGCAAGTCCCAAAGGAGTACTTACAGATTATCTAAACCAAGTGTCCTCATTCAAAGGAAAAGGATGGGATTCAGGAAACTTCTGAATCAGTGAACATGTGGAGATCTGGGAAGAATGGGTGACTCTGAGGCAGTATGGAAGCTCTGAGCCCTTTCAACATACCCAGGCCCATGCAGACCTCCTATCTGGCTGTTCCTGAGTTATATCATTTGCTAATACACTGCTTCTAGTAAGTAAAATGTTTCTCTGAGTTCAGTGAGCCACTCTAGTAAATTTAATGGAACCTTAGGAGGGGATCATGAAAACCGCATGGGTTGAATACAATCTGGACTTGAGACTGGCATCCTGAGTCAGAAGGGGCTGTTGGAACCTTCATTTATAGCCAGCTGGTCAGAGCACAAAGAACAACTGGGCTTGTGACTTGCATCTGAATTTGGGCAGGGGCAGAGGGGTGGGGTGCAGTCTTATAAATCTGATCCATGAACCTGTGGAATCTGATGCTATCTCCAGGTAGGTGGTGTGAGAATTGAATTTTCAGACACCAGTGGGTATTTGTTTGCTAGTGTGAGAAGAAACCCTCTCCCTAACTGGAATTGGTATCAGAACCAATTTAACCACTCCTCAAGCCTCTGGAAGCCAAGAAGGAAACTTACATGGGCATTCAGAGTGTAAACAAAGAATGTTGCCCCCCCCCAGTTCTACTAGGATCAAGCTATCAGCCACTGCACTCAGTGGACTAGGGCCAGCACTCCAAAACCTCAGACAGACACACCATCCATGTGGGCACATTTCCCTACTAGATGACAATCCACATGAGAATCTACCCAGAAGGAAGTTAAACTCAAACGTATTCACAAGACAAAGAATGAAAGAAGGGAGGAGCTGGAGAATAGCTGTTAACTAAATGTTAACCAAAGTTAACCATGACCCAGCAACTGTGCTTCTGGAAAAGTGTCCTCAGAAAATAATCAGAATTTCTGACAAAGATTTATCCTAAAGATGCATAAAAATAATCTAATAACAGTGAAAAATGGGAACAAACAGTGTGTAACAATAGAGGTGAGGTTACATAAAACTCCCACAACAAAAGCCATAGTTTGGAAAACTCACTAAAGAAATAGGAAATGTTCCCCCAAATATTGTGAAGTAGAAAAAGAAAACAAGCTATAAAACATTAAATACAACCTGAGAAGAAATTCATCATAAAATAGAGTGATACTTTTTTACATGTTACATTACAGATTGCTAGGCATTCTTCCTGTTAACCATGATAACAGAAACCTAGTATGTAGAGGGCAACAATGTGCCCATCTGAAAAAACTGCATTTCCCCAGGTGACTTGTAGGTAAGGGTGGTCAATGAAACATAAGTAAGTTGCCAAGTAGGGGCTTCCAAAATACTACTGGCCTATTTCGCTAGAAGTGCCCTTTACTTCTTCCTGAATGCAGACATGATGGCTAGAGCTCCAGCAAGTCATCTTGTGATCAGGACTGTAGACAGGGGCCATTGCCTACCATTGCAGTAAACAAAGAATGTTGCCTGCCATTCCAGTTCTGCAAGGATAAAGCCACTTGGCACTGTAGCTGCCCACTGATGGTGCACCCTGATAGTTCAGGATGGAGAAAAACAGGAAGTATTATATACTCTGGAAACACCTAAGATAGTTAAGAAGCACTTCTAAGGAATAATTTTAATAAAATGAGCCCAGATACACTGAAAAGCATTAACATCATTAACCTGAGATGTCTGTTCTTTGTGATTTGCAGTAATCTTTTGATGTTCAACTACATGGGATTTTCTTCCCCCAGCAAAAAGTTCCTACATATTCTGGCTCCTCCCTGACCTCTTGACAACAGTTCCTCAGAGCTGTATGAAAGACTGTCTCTGGGACTATTGTCTCAGTAAGATCCCTGGATAAAACTTAACTGGCAACTTTCAGGTTGTATCCTTTTCTGATGAAAGCCTCACACTGAGGATGAGGCAGAGAGAGGTGGGTATCAGTCCGTGATGCTACCTCAGAGCTGCTGTTAACATCCCTGAACAACACTATGTATGTGATGAGCAAAACGTCTTTCTTAAGGACATAATGTTAAACAATGAACAGTTAAACAATGGCTTTCTAAAGGTGATACTGATGTAATATGTAACATACACATGTGTGAGAGAGAGAGAGAGAGAGAGATAGGGGCAGGGGAAGCCCCACCCACACAGCGGTGCTGAGACTGGCCGATGTCCCTTGCTCTGGGCCTCTCACCTGTGGCAGAGCTGCATCGCCTCTGCAGCCGCGGTGGCCTCATCCAGCAGGGATGCATTAGCCATGTCCAAGCCTGTGATGTCGCACACCATGGTCTGGTAGTTGAGTAAACTCTCCAGTCTCCCCTGAGACACCTCTGGCTGGTACGGAGTATACTGGGTGATCCTATAAGGGACACAAAAGGCTATGTCCAAACTGTGAATCCACTATTCAGAAAAAGTTCACAAAATGCATTCATTTTAGAATTAGGTATCTGAAAACTAAGTTTTCCCCTCTTGAAAATGATATAATACATAGATAAGCTTACTTGTTGTCTTCTGTAAGGAAGCTTGGAATTAAATCATGGCGATAATACTTGTCCTTTGGTTGGGGATGATCATAAGTACATACTTTTCTATCCCTCTAAGTTGCATCATCTTACATCTACATTTCAAGGATCTTATCATAAGTATGTGTTTTATTGTAAAGTGGCTCTTAAAATCCACTTGAGCCTATCTATGGTATTAGAAACAGAATTTTAGAAAAAAGCTCACCTCAATCATAGTTCAAGAATCTAATATCTAATAACTCAAGACTTTTGGCTTTGGGGGAGAGCAGTTTTGTTCATACTAACCACAAGTCCTATGTGCGCCTAAAAAATTAATAGAGGTCAATTTAAGAATTGTCCTCTCCAGTTATTAGAAGTCTATGGGAGTTAACTCCATAGCTATCAAAATTCAAGAATGTAAATAGTTAGAAGGCTGTATAGACATGAATTTTAATCTTATATCCTCCAGCTATTAGCCAAAAATATGTCTTCAGGTATGTGAGTTAACCCACTGAGTGCCTTCATCCCTTTTTATCATTCCTTCATTTATTTATTCATCCCCCAAATATTTGCTACATGCCCACTAAGTGCCAAAAACTATGATAAGTTCAGGTGACACATCAAAAGTAAGATGGGTAACAGTCTCTGATCTCAAGGAAAATATTATAGTGGGGAGAGACATTTTAAATAAAATGAGAGATGAAAGGATGGCTGAAGACCTGGGACAGAGGGATCTTTTCATCAAGAATCCATTTACTGGACTACCAAAGTGTGTCAGACTGGAGTCCATGTTCCCACCCGTGGTTAGCATTGTTTCCTATCTCTTTTGTTTTCATTTTCCTTTCTTTACTGATGGTAATCACATTCAGTGTATTCCCATCTTTTTTTTTTTTGGTAAGGCTTTGAAATCAATGTCTTCTTACCTCTGAGGAAGGAGAGAGTTGGGGAGCTTACCTTACCAAGCAGTACAACATTAAGACGTTGAAATAATTTCCCTGAAATGTTCATTGTTATAGTAGTGTGTGTGTGTGTGTGTGTGTGTGCTGTACACACTGTTTGTACAGCAGAGTACATTTTTGCTTCAATTAATTCCTTGAACAGCCTAGCTTAGCAACTGTAAATCAGTTTGCCAGATTCTAAGTGGCTGGTGAACTGGAATAAATGAGACACATAATACGTAACGTAGACAAAGTAGAAAGGGAATCTGAACAGAAATGGGGTCATGCAAAAGGCATCAACAAGGGGCAATTGTGATCTCAGATCAGATAAGATCTTCATACATGTGTCTGCAACAGAAAGACATATGCTTAAATTGCCTGCTAACATAAAATTTTCATTTTACTCACTATCATTATTTGACATGTAGACGGACACAGAATTAACACACATACACACACACACAAAACCAAGCATATACATGTATCAGCCAGCCCATCCAAAGAATTCATCATAGCACTGAATATAATATTGAAAATGAGCAACAAACTGTCTACTAAAAGGAGAATGATTAAATAAATTAGAGAACATGCACATAATACTATGGGTTGTGAAAATGATATATAAAAGATTTCCTGACATAGAAGATGCTCATGATACATTAATTTAAAAAAGTAAAATATAAAATACCACAATCTTGGTTTTATAAATTTATAGAAATGTGTGAACCAAAATGTAAACAGTAGTTTTTTCTGGGTGGAAAGATTAGTGTAATCTTTACTTTCTTTTTGTTCAGTTCAGTTCAGTCGCTCAGTCGTGTCCGACTCTTTGTGACCCCATGAATCGCAAATATTAAAGACACTGGCTACTATTTATTAACTATCTTCTGTGTGTCAGGAACATGTTCACAATCTTTTTTTTGATGATTATGTTACACATGCTGTTTGCGTCATCCTAAATCCCAACCATTTCTTTGTTGTCTTACTAGCCTAGCACAATGCTTAAAACAGGAAATTATTAGATATTTCTGGTGCAAATATGTGTTTAACTTTCCTCCTCGAATGGGGATAGGTTCCCAATTACCTGTTGGAAAAAGCCCCAAACCTCCCAAACACAGTCCTTCATACCTTAGACAGTGCTATCCCTTGGCTAACAGACTTTGGGATGTAATGTTTCCCTTCCCTTGCTCAGCCTTTTTCTCCTTAATGTAAGTCTAAGCTTAGGCTGATGCTAATTAGCACTGCTAAAAGCTGAAAGCTTTAAAATTATTTTCTTTGCAAAGATGATAATTATATGATCCTACTATTTTTACTTGTAAACTTCTTTTACTGTCCACACTTTTTTTTAACACTACTAAACAGGCATAAATAGTCTTAAAAATCATTTATTAATGAACTCAGATGGGTGAGTCTCAAGCCTGGAGACACTAAATAAACCCTCATTTCAGGAGAAAAATGCTAGCACAGGCCTGCCATCCTACATAAAAGGGTTTAGTTGCCTCAGGCAACCAATGATCAAGAAAATGTGTGTGATCTACAATTTCTATGTTCTAACTGATTTTAACTCAATCGGTTTCTGTTCCTAGATATATCTGAATATTAAAAAACAAAAAGTATCTGCATATCCAAGAAGGCATTCTGTCCTGTTTAAAAAGGATGCTTGATACATTCAACATGGCATTAACATTTATTCCAAAATAATCAGTATTCTTTATGATTGTGACCAAACAAAAAAATGGAGGTGGGGGTGGATTGCGGTAGGACAAACATTCATGAGATTCTTTCATTCAACTGCACTGCCAACATTATACAAAACAGAAACAGTCACAAAGAAAATGTAAATGTTTTGATATTAGTTAACTGATATTATCAGCAATTGAAAATCTCAAAAGTAGATCCCATGAAGTATAATCTAGGCCTAATGTAAATTTTCTTGTAAGAGAATACAAATGTTTGTATTCTCTGGAGGCTATGTTACTCATTTATTTTCACCTCACGTCAGCGGAATTTGTTGGTTCCATCTCTATGACAACCATTCAGAAGGGTGATAATGTGAAGTCTACCCACCCTCATGTGCACAGCCCGCCCTGTCCTGGCTGGCGAGGGCCGGTATCACCCTCTGGTTCAGATCAGCTTTCGGAGAATACAAAGGAACAATACTTAAAATCACCCCAAAACTAGGACTGAAAAGCAAACAGCACTGTCCACTTCTCAAAACTCTGGTGGCTCTAAAGTAAATGAACACATCCCCTCACAGCTAGGAAGCAATATGGTCAATGTTCTGTTCGGCCACCGAGAGCCGAGACTGCTGGCCAGTATTCAGACGGCTGGAATGTGCAGTCCATTCATGTACTCTTGGGGCTTGTTTTGTAAGGAGGAGGAGACAGGCCATTTGCTTTTGAAATCAAACTTACCATCCAAACTTTTACCAATACCCCAGTGGAAACGAAGCCCTCAGAAATACAAATACTTCCACGTGTGCATGCGTGACACGCGCATACACACACACACACACATATACACACACGTGCACACACACACTTGGCAAGAACACTAGTTCTTTGACAGTTTATTCCTGTTCTCCTATTAATAAAGAAATGAACCATACTGAAACTAACAGCAATGCAGGAGTGATTAGGCCAGATCTGGCTCCTCCAATGATGGGACGTGAACCACTGTATCTAGGACAAATGTCCTCACCAACCAGCACTACCTGTGTGCTTATGCAAAAGCAGACAAAAGACAAAAAGATACTGTGCTTCCCACCCAGTCTAGCCTGCGCCCTGAGCAACACACAATGGCAAGTTCTGAGACTGGCGGGGAGTGGGAGGAAGTTGGGGCACAGAAGAGTCATGCAAATCAAATCACAGCACTCGTGTTTCTCATCAAGAAATACATTACCATCCCGAGTTCTCCAGTAAGTTCCGCAAAATTGTCTGTGGTACTGAGCAGTTATAATAGCCCATGCCAATATATGATCTCCAGATCTGATTCTTGTTGGAAATAGCATGCAGAGTTGCAAGGATTTCATTTTCACCTGATTGTGGGAAAGAAAGAAATATTACAGAGAGAAAATATCTCAAAGAGAGCTCTAGGTATAGTTTAAAGCCCTAATTTTTTTCAATATTGACATGAGGAGAACAGCTTTATGGAAAATATAAGAATCATCCTCTTAGCAACACTAAGAACTAGATGCAGAAATCTGAAAAAAAAAAAAATTGCCATACAGCCCTCAGTTACTCTTCACAGTTTTTTGTGGCTCTTCTTTTTTTTGGTGTTGTTTGACAGAATTTCTCAATTTTTAACACTTGCCTCATTCCAGGTTTTTTCTGCTCCTTACACATGTTTTATTTACACTAAATAAAATTTCTGCCCTTAGTAAAGAGTATTTACCCTTTTAAGTTGCCTTATGCCAATAGTTGGTAGGTCTTAAATAACACATATGAAGGATCTTTTTTAAGTAGCTGATCATTTATAGCTATAACTTATAAAAGACCCTTCACTCAACCAAGAAATATCAATTATAATAAAAGAACCACATGCAGTTTTAACCAGCATTTTCATTAAGGCACTAAGGTAATTAAGGAGTAATTATAAAAATTCTCAGATACAGACAAGACCCTGTTTGGGGTCATTCATATAATAACAAAATAATAATTGGCATCTGACATTTTAAGCACTTACTCTTTGCCAGAAATTATACCAAATGTCTTTCACGTAGCTCTGGAAACTGAGGCTTGAAGAGGATCACTCACCTAAGGCTACGCAGCTTTAAGTTAACTACCGAGTTGAACTCCAACTTCAGTACTTTCCCCAATGGGCCAGACTGAGATCTCCTACATTTATAGCACTTACACTGAAAGCTACTTTCTAGATAGAGATGACCTACATGCTTCCTTCTCTGCCCTTCTGTATAGTTAGATCATACGCATATAGCTACTAAAGTTTAAGTGAGAGTTAGCTACTTAGGCAAATGTCTACCCGCTTTAAGATCTTAGGGACTCAGTTACTGAATCTTGGAATTTATCGATTTTATTGTTACAAATCTAGGCACAGCCATCTAAGACAGCAAACTGGCTAGGAAAATGCTTCCCAATCTTTTAATTCTACTGAACTCTAAGTGACTATTATTCTCATTAATCCTCCTTTATCCTCAGGGAAAACATTTTCACCCTTGGCCATGCCCTCCCATCCCATTTGTTTTCACAGTAAATAAATTCAAGAGAGATGTGTCAATTTGTCAGACTAGGCTAACAAAAGAGAGAAGTATCAGTTTGTAAGTATCAATTTCATGAGTAAACATAACCCAACTGCCTTATAATGGACAATCTTGCCTTCTTCCACTGAAACTTTAGGACGTAAAAGTGAGTGTACAATGAAACAGTATCTGAAGAGATACCCAAGTACAGTATCCTTAGGAATAATCATGCAAGAAATGCAATCACTTTCCAAAGTCTTCTTAGGGTACAGTGATTGAGAAGCCTAGTAGGAAGGCAGATTAATTAGCAGTGCCTGGCAGACGCCCAACTCAGCAGACCAGCTTCAATTAAGATCCTGTGCAAGGAGGACAGGTCCCTGTTCCATATTATACCAGGAGGACAAAAGGTCCAGCTCTCAAATGAGAACAGTCTTTGAAGGACTTTGTCAAATCAAGAGTTTAACCTTTGAGCGACAAAGAGTATTAAATAATATAATTTCTCCCCACATAATAGAAGATGATTCCACTGGTAGTGTGGATGAGGGGAGACTCTGAAAATAGGGAGAGATAGTAAGAGGCCAGCACAATAGTCCAGGAAGGAGATGGGCCAGGGAGTGTTGTGAGTTAAACTGTATCCTCTCCCTAGAACCTAGACAAGTACATAAAACATCAGGAGCTGCTATGAGAGATGCTGATGTTTATCTGGAGACTCTAAACTCTCAACTAGAATGGTGGAGGAATCTGACTTTCCCTTTTGCAAAAAAACACATTCTCTACCTCCCAGCAGAGCTGAAGATGTTAGTAAAAGCTCATGTGTCCAGTGAAAGAACCTCAGTGACAGCACAGTGCCTTTCTTGTCCATTGGTTCTGCAGCCTCCTGCCTCTTGCAGCCTCCTATTTCCCTCATCCTGTCCTGCACGTATGCCTTCACCATCCCTATATAGCCAGGGACCTACTGCCACATCAGGGCCTCCAGATACATATCAGTACCACTTACAGTTGCCAACATCTTACACACCTGGATAAAACACTTGAAAAAATTTACCAGCCAATTAGCATAAAAGAACAGCAAAATAATTAATTATAGATAAGAGTTAGAAGCATATTATGTTCAAACTTCAGACCTACAAGTTTTTAATCCTGTTATAGACATACTCTAATCGCTACAGGATCATTTCCAAGCTCCTGTGGGCTCTGTCCCCACCTGCTGCTGCTGCTGCTGAGTCGCTTCAGTCATGTCCGACTCTGTGCGGCAGCCCAGCAGGCTCCCTCATCCCTGGGATCCTCCAGGCTTGGGGCCAGTGTGAACATGGCAGGCTCTCCAGGATCCACAGCTTCCAAATTTGTGGAGTTCAGCCAGAATAGAAAACATTCGGAAAAAAGACTTCTCAGAAAGTTCCAAAAAGCAAAATTAGATTTTGTCATGTGTTGGCAGCTATTTACATATTATTTACATCATATTTACAGCTATTTAGATAGCATTCACATTGTAATTAAAGCTATTTATATACTATTTACATTGTATTAGGTATTATAAGTAATCTAGGGATGATTTAAAGTATATGGGGCAGTTGTATGTAGTTCCGGAGAAGGCAGTGGCACCTCACTCCAGTACTCTTGCCTGGAAAATCCCATGGACGGAGGAGCCTGGTGGGCTGCAGTCCATGGGGTCACTAAGGGTCGGACACGACTGAGCGACTTCACTTTCACTTTGCACTTTCATGCATTGGAGAAGGAAATGGCAACCCACTCCAGTGTTCTTGCTTGGAGAATCCCAGGGACGGGGGAGCCTGGTGGGCTGCCGTCTATGGGGTCGCACAAGGTCGGACACAACTGAAGCGACTTAGCAGCAGCAGCAGCAAGCTGGGACACGACTGAGCGACTACTTTCACTTTTCACTTTCCTGCATTGGAGAAGGAAATGGCAACCCATTTCAGTGCTCTTGCCTGGAAAATCCCGGAGATGGGGGAGCCTGGTTGGCTGCCGTCTATGGGGTCTCACAGAGTTGGGCACAACTGAAGCGACTTAGCAGCAGCAGCAGTATGTAGTTCAGTTCAGTTCAGTCTCTCAGTCGCGTCCAACTCTGTGACTGCATGGACCGCAGCACACCAGGCTTTCCTGTCAAAAACCAACACCCAGAGCTTGCTCAAACTCATGTCCATCGAGTCGGTGATGCCATCCAACCATTTCATCCTCTGTCATCCCCCTCTCCTTCTGCCTTCAATCTATTCCAGCATCAGGGGCTTTTCCAGTGAATCAGTTCTTTGCATCAGGTGGCCCAAATATTGGAGCTTCAGCTTCAGCATCAGTCCTCCCAATGAATATCCAGGACTGATTTCCTTCAGGATGGACTGGTTGGATCTCCTTGCAGTCCAAGGGATCTCAAGAGTCTTCTCCTACACCACAGTTAAAAAGCATCAATTCTTTGGTGCTCAGCTTTCTTTATAGTCCAACTCTCACATCTATACATGACCACTGGAAAAACCATAGCTTTGACTAGATGGACTTTTGTTGGCAAAGTAACATCTCTGTTTTTTAATATGCTGTCTAAGGTTTGTCATAGCTTTTCTACCAAGGAGAAAGCGTTTTTTGATTTCATGGCTGTAGTCACCATCTGCAGTGATTTTGGAGCCCAAGAAAATAAAGTCTCTCACTGTTGCCACTGTTTCTCCATCTATTTGCCATGAAGTGATGGGACCAAGGGCCATGATCTTAGTTTTTTGAATGCTGAGTTTTAAGCTCAGCTTTTTCACTCTCTTCTTTCACTTTCATCAAGAAGCTCTTTAGTTCTTCACTTTCTGCCATAAGAGTGGTGTCATCTGCATATGGGAGGTTATTGATATTTCTCCCAGAAATCTTGATTCCAGCTTGAGCTTCAACCAGTTCAGCATTTCCCTTAATTACTCTACATTTAAGTTAAACAAGCAGGGAGACACTATCCAGCCTTGATACACTCTTCCCAATTTTGAACCAGTCCATTGTTCCATGTCTGGTTCTAACTGTTGCTTCTTGATGTGCATACAGATTCCTCAGGAGGCAGGTCAGGTGGTCCGGGATTTCCATCTCTAAGAATTTTCCAGTTTGTTGTGATCTACACAGTCAAAGGCTTTGGCGTAGTCAATAAAGCAGAAGTAGATGTTTTTTTTGAACTCTGTTGCTTTTTCAATGACCCAATGGATGTTGGCAATTTGATCTCTGGTTCCTCTGCCCTTTCTAAATCTAGCTTGAACATCTGGAAGTTCACGGTTCACATACTATTGAAGCTTGGCTTGGAGAATTTTGAGCATTACTTTGCTAGCATGTGAGATGAGTGCAATTGTGTGGTCGTTTGAACATTCTTTGGCATTGCCTTTCTTTGGGATTAGAATGAAAACTGACTTTTTCCAGTCCTGTGGCCACTGCGAGTTTTCCAGATTTGATGGCATATTGAGAACAGCACTTTTAACAGCATCATCTTTTAGGATTTGAAACAGCTCAGCTGGAATTCCATCACCTCCATCTATCTTTGTAGTAATGCTTCCTAAGGCCCACTTGACTTCACACTCCAGAATGTCTGGCTCTAGGTGAGTGATCACACCATCATGATTATCTGGGTCATGAAGATCTTTTTTGTGTAGTTCTTCTGTGCATTCTTGCCACCTGTTCTTAATATCTTCTGCTTCTGTTAGCTCCATACCATTTCTGTCCTTTATTGTGCCTGTCTTTGCATGAAATGTTTCCTTGGTATCTCCAATTTTCTTGAATAAATCTGTAGTCTTTCCCATTCTATTATTTTCCTCTATTTCTTTGCATTGATCCCTGAGAAAAGTTTTCTTATCTCTCCTTGCTATTTACATTGTATTAGGTATTTTAATAATCTAGGGATGATTTAAAGTATACGGAGAAGTTGTGTGTAGGTTATATGCAAATACTCAGGAGGCAGGTCAGGTGGTCCGGGATTTCCATCTCTAAGAATTTTCCAGTTTGTTGTGATCTACACAGTCAAAGGCTTTGGCGTAGTCAATAAAGCAGAAGTAGATGTTTTTTTTGAACTCTGTTGCTTTTTCAATGACCCAATGGATGTTGGCAATTTGATCTCTGGTTCCTCTGCCCTTTCTAAATCTAGCTTGAACATCTGGAAGTTCACGGTTCACATACTATTGAAGCTTGGCTTGGAGAATTTTGAGCATTACTTTGCTAGCATGTGAGATGAGTGCAATTGTGTGGTCGTTTGAACATTCTTTGGCATTGCCTTTCTTTGGGATTAGAATGAAAACTGACTTTTTCCAGTCCGGTGGCCACTGCGGAGTTTTCCAGATTTGATGGCATATTGAGAACAGCACTTTTAACAGCATCATCTTTTAGGATTTGAAACAGCTCAGCTGGAATTCCATCACCTCCATCTATCTTTGTAGTAATGCTTCCTAAGGCCCACTTGACTTCACACTCCAGAATGTCTGGCTCTAGGTGAGTGATCACACCATCATGATTATCTGGGTCATGAAGATCTTTTTTGTGTAGTTCTTCTGTGCATTCTTGCCACCTGTTCTTAATATCTTCTGCTTCTGTTAGCTCCATACCATTTCTGTCCTTTATTGTGCCTGTCTTTGCATGAAATGTTTCCTTGGTATCTCCAATTTTCTTGAATAAATCTGTAGTCTTTCCCATTCTATTATTTTCCTCTATTTCTTTGCATTGATCCCTGAGAAAAGTTTTCTTATCTCTCCTTGCTATTTACATTGTATTAGGTATTTTAATAATCTAGGGATGATTTAAAGTATACGGAGAAGTTGTGTGTAGGTTATATGCAAATACTGTACCATTTTATATAAGGGACTTGAGCATCTAACAATTTTGGTATCCGTTAGGGGTGGGAGGTGTGGGGGTAGGGTCGGGGAGGGGGCCAGAAACCAATCCCTCCTGGATACTGAGGGACAATTGTATTCCTTGATTGTCCTCATCATAGCCTGGTCTTGATGATCAATTTACATTCTACTGGGGACACAGTGAGTTGATAGAATGAGTAGTCTTTGTACATCGAGCTAATGGACACTGGTGAACCACCAAGAGTAGGGCAAGTACTTGGTCATGCTTCTGAAAGTTATATGGTCTGAGAAAACTTTACCATTCACTCATCCGTTGCTCATCATGACCAGATAGAAGCCAAGACAGTCTGTGACTTGAAGAACAGAGTTAAGCTGCTTCTTACTGTGATAAAATCAAGACCTCACCTAGAGATTAACATACTAAATCAGAAAGAGAAAGACAAATACTATACAATATCACTTATATGCATGGTTTAAAAAATGATACAAATGAACTTATTTACAGAAGAGAAATAGACTCACAGACACCGAAAACAAACTTTCAGTTACCAAAAGGAAAAGGAGAAGGAGGACAAATTGGGAATTGGGGATTAATAGATATACACTCCTATATATAAAATAGATAACAACAGGGACCTACTGTATAGCACAGGGAACTATATTCAGTGTCTTCTAATAATCTATAATGGAAAAGAATTCAATAATATGTATTGATATATAACTGAATCACTTTACTGTATATATTGTAAATCAATTCTATTTCAATAAAAATCAATTTTATCAAAAAAATCTAGACTTCAGACTTTACCATTCACATTTAATAAAAAACACTTCCCAAACACACAACTTAGTGAGTGTCTGAATTATTTCTAGTATTTTTTAGCTGGTCACCATTTCTCATACCTACTAATGAAATCTTACTTTGGCCCAATCAGCACAAGAGCCAACTCAGTGAGTGCATTTAGGATCCCAGGGTTTGAGTTAATATGTTAAGTGATGCTAAGCTTCAACAGGCATGGAGAAAAGGGGAGAAAAAGGGAAAGTCCACTATCAGAGGTCTACTGCTGAACCTGTCTGAAATGGAACACAGTAGAAACAGTCTCTAAGAGCAAGTTTGGGGTCATGATTGGTCTAAATAAAAGCCCCAGTCTAACCATGCAATGTACCCCATTGTACTTCACAACAGATTACATTCCTTTCTTCCTTGGAAATGAATTCCTTTCTACAGAAAATGGCATGGGATGCTTCACTCCAAAGTGGCAGCTTTCTCCCCCCATACAGTAAGACAAGCATTTTAAAAAAGCAGTTGTGTCATACAAATGCTGGACAGCACAGCCCAAGGAAAGCTGTGTGGACAAAGAGGAGAGGAAGCAAGATCAACTTCCCCCCAGAGTGAACCCCACAACAGCACACATTCCTCACTCTTGTCCTTCCAACTTGACAAAAACAGCTTCCTCCTGTAAACAGGCCCAATTCCAGTAACCATATTCCTAAATGTGAAGGACAACGAAACAAACCAGGGAGGAAATGAGACAGAATGAGAAAGGGAAAGTCCATTAAAAAACACTTCAATGGATAAACAAGGTCCTACTGTTTAACATAGGGAACTATATTCAATAACCTATAATAAACTATAGTGGAAAAGAATATGAAAAACAATATAATTCATACATATACACACATAAATGTATCTGAATTATTTTGCTGTACACCAGAAACTAACACAGCTTTGTAAGCCAACTATACTCCAATAAAAAAGTACAAAACCATGTAGAGACACCCTGATGCCTGCCTAGGGCCTCATAGAGCAGCCAGTCCTGTGCCTTCCCAGCCATGAAAGTCCTCAATCCTTCAGCGATCTGAACAGTAAGTTCTTTTCTTGTGGAATAAATGCCTGCTTCTGACCTTGTTTACTCCTCTACCTCAGCACATTGCATAATGCCCTGGTCCTACTGTACCAGGAACAGAGTTCAGTGACCTGAGTACTACACCCCAAGAATCTGCAGGTGGGTCTCTCACTGTTCCTGCTTCTCAGGATTCAGAATGAACGCTTCCTCCTTCCATAGTGCCACAAAAGAGCCTTTCCTTTGTCACTTTCACCTAAAATATCAAGGAGAACTCTGTACCAACCTACTCCAAATATACTTTCTGATAGAAAATAAGCTAATTTACTGTTAAATCACTAGGTCTAGGTTTTAATTTCCCACATATGTGAACTTTGACAAAAACTGGGAAAATGTTGAGCAGGTAGGCTATATGGGTCAAGATACCTGTTACACTCCAACACACACACACAAATGCAAATACATACACATTATTCCTCATTCTTAACTCATTCCCCAAACACTCAATATGACTGTTTTTGCCACAATCATATGGGAAAATGCTTTCTTTTGCTTTTTAGACAATCTAAAAATATTCTTAAGTTATTACAGAGTATATATAATTCTACCATTTATATTAAAACTTAATGTATATGCATATTATATGTTAACAGAATAGCCCTGGGATGATTCTTAAGAAACTGATAAATGAGAAGGCTTCTTGCTTTTTCCTGTGTATCTTTTCACGCTTTTGAGTTCAAGACAATATGCCTGTGTTATTACTCAAAAATTTAAAATTTAAATGTTATGCACAGAACAAAATCCTCCTTGTGAAATTACATTGGTGAAGATACCTACAGTCCCCGCAGTGGCTGGCTGTCCTCAGAGCATTTTCCATGCAGCCCAGCAGCACCCAGAGTGGAGCAGCCACTCAACCAGCAAGAGCCATCCTCCCACGCCTTGCCCTTCATGTGCTTGGCAAGATGCTCAGAAAAGGACTCCAAGGAAATCAGCAGGATTGAAAACCAACAAACTCATATTTGAATTTGCCCAGAAAGGCCTTTTTCTGCCAGAGGCTACAGGGAAAAGCTGGGGCTAGAATGTGAGGACAGAGACTGACTTAGCATTTTTCTTGCCAACTTGTAGATCCCTGGATTCAAAGCTGCTCAGGAACCATGGGGTGGGGTCAGGGGCTCTCAAGTCAACATAAACAAACCATGGATGATAGCATATATCAGGATTTTTTGATTTCCTGAGTGAAAGCTAGAATTTGCCCTCTAACTCCGTCCCCATGTGCAGCCTTTCTCTAATGTCACCTTTCTCCCTCCTCCATAAATAAGTGGGGTTAAGCCATGCTTAACCCCACTTACCAGCCCATAAACGCCACTCCCTCTTATCTGTCAAGTTTCTTTCCCTGGCGAAGAAATTGCCTAACCACAGTCTGTTGAATCATAGAATCTATCTATTCAGTCCAGGAAGGTAAACCAACCCATAAGCTCTGCACAATGCAGAATTTTGCTGTTGTTCAGTCGCTAAGTCGTGTCCGACTCTTTTGCGACTCCATGGACTGCAGCCTGCCAGGCTCCTCTGTCAATGGGATTTCCCAGGCAAGAATACTGGAGCGGGCTGCAGAAGGACATGGAAACTCTTTAAACTGAAAACTCTGGCAGGGGGAGCCCATCCCATGTATCAGGACGTGGTCTGGGCAGCATCACACAGGCCTGATGCCCTATCCCCAATCCTGCCAGGCTCTTTCCCATCTTCTTGCTCAGCTAATTAACACCCAACCTCACCTAGCCTCTCATGACCCTCAGGAATTAGAACCATCTGCCAGGTACTTCCAGCTTAGAGGAGCCAAGGCATGTCCAATCCGCATTTCTGATGGCTCTTTGTCCCTACAGTTCTACCTTCTCATTCCAGTACAGGCATATGGAGAAATTTGTAATCCACCCCACAATCTCACCAACTAAATTATAACCTCTTTGAGGGCAGGGGCATAATGGTTTACTAAGCACATAGTAGGTGCTCAGAAAATGCAAGTGAATGAAAATTCACCTAAACCCCCACACATCATTATAGAATCCATGAAGACAAATCAATGTGCAAATTGTTCTCACATCCTGAAAGGCACAAGCTTCAGAAAAACATTTCTAAATAGAAACTTGCAGCTATGAAGCAAGCTCTGTGAAATAATGCAGTGACTGCAATAATTTCATATTTTCCAAAATTTTCTTTCCTTATTGTTTAATCAGTTAGGATATTGATGATATAGACATTGAGAATCCTTACAAAGTAAATCCCCAATTTGCATTTTTATTAAAATACTGCACGTTTAACAAGTAAAACAAACCTCAGTAGTCAAAACCAGATCCAATATTTCTAAAAGCAAAGCCAGTGTCATTTGATGGGAGGGAAAGAGGACATAAGGAATAAAAGCCACGTTTCAATGCCAGTTTTGTAAAGTAAAATAAAGTAAAAAAAAAAAAAAAAAAAAAAAAGAATAGAAGCCAGAGCACCTACCCTCTGACAAGCAGCTCACAAGCTCACTGTTGACCAGCCTCCTTAGGGCTCTGAGTTGACTCAGGTTAGCAGGTCAGGCCCCCACTCTCATTCCCATAAGGTGGTCACTGAGCTTCCACCCCATAGTGCCTCACATCTCCCAGCCTGTGCAGGCCTTGAAATCCTTGGCCACTTGACTTCACTAATCCTCCACCTCAGCTAAACTCAGACATCCCATTTCTGTTTCTGCTTCCCTGTCACTAAATGATGTTGGGTGAGAGGACCCTCCGGAGAAGGCAATGGCACCCCACTCCAGTATTCTTGCCTGGAAAATCCCATGGAAGGAGGAGCCTGGTAGGCTGCAGTCCATGGGGTCACGAAGAGTCAGACACGATTGAGCAACGTCAGTTTCACTTTTCACTTTCATGCATTGGAGAAGGAAATGGCAACCCACTCCAGTGTTCTTGCCTGGAGAATCCCAGGGACGGCGGAGCCTGGTGGGCTGCCATCTATGGGGTCGCACAGAGTCGGACACAACTGAAGTGACTTAGCAGCAGCAGCAAACTTTATAGATTCAAGGCATCAAATCTCAGCAGGGAACTTCCTTGCTGGTGCAATGGATAAGAAGCCACCTGCTAATGCAGGGGACAGGGGTTTCATCCCTGGTACGGGATGACCCTACATGCTGCAGAGGCACCAAGCCAGTGTGCCACAACTCCTGAAGCCTGCATGCTCTTGGGCCCTCAAGCCACAACTAAGGAGCCCAAGGTTGCAGCCCAAAGCTGCAACTACTGAAGCCCACATGCCCTGGGGACAGCAAGCCACAAATCCTGAGCCTGCATGCCGCAACTACCGAAGCCCATGTGCCTAGAGCCTCACAGTGAGAAGCCCATGCACCACAACTAGAGTAGACCTCGCTCTCTGCAATTAGAGAAAGCCCCATGCACAGCAACTAAGACCCAACACAGTAAAAAAAAAAGAACTCATAAAAAATCTCAGCAGGTCTTCCATGCAAGGTGATTTAGGTTCCTCACTACCCAGATGGTCACTTTCTCACTTTTCTAATACTCAGCCTCACCCTTTCTGTCTCTCACTCAGATCATTAGACAGGCAGCCCCTAAACTCCTCCCACCGCAGCGTGTCCTAACGTCATCAGGTAGACTTTCTTCTCTCAGATCCCTAAGAAAAGTTCAGAATTTGACACTAAGTCCACAAGCCCTGACTTGAAATTTATCCTTTGGCCTCTTGGATTACTTCATCTCAGGGTACTCTGCAATCCATCCTTTTCCACGCTCTATTTCCCCATGTCCTGGCTTCTACTTTCTTCCCAATACTCCATCACTAGGAAATCTTGCTCATTCTCATTAATTCATTCAGAAGAGTCACTAAATCTGAAACTCCACTTCTAGTCTCTCTCTTGAGCTCTAGACTTGTATTTTCAACTACTGCTTCAGCTTCTTCAAATGCATATTCCACCAACACCTCAAATTCAATTCTTCTCAAACAAGACTCACAGTCTCGTCTTCCTCCAGGACCCTCCTCTTCTCCCTGTTCATGCTGTTAATATCACCATCACCCCAAGACACTCAGCCTAGAAACTGACCTACAGTCCAACCTGCTGCCCCTCTGGGCCAACCACCATGTTTGTACCAAAGCATACTTCCCAGGCTGCTGCTGCTGCTGCTGCTGCTAAGTCGCTTCAGCCATGTCTGACTCTGTGCGACACCATAGACAGCAGCCCACCAGGCTCCCCCATCCCTGGGATTCTCCAGGCAAGAACACTGGAGTGGGTTGCCATTTCCTTCTCCAATGCATGAAAGCAAAGAGTGAAAGTGAGGTCACTGAGTCGTGTCCAACTCTCAGCGACCCCATAGACTGCAGCCCACCAGGCTCCTCCGTCCATGGGATTTTTCCAGGCAAGAGTACTGGAGTGGGGTGCCATTGCCTTCTCCGCTTCCCAGGCTACTCCAAGCCAATTACTAAGCCCAGCAGAACAAATGCAGGCCCACTTCTGTAAAGATGTGGGACTCCTCTGGGGGATGACTTTGGCTCAAGGACTCCACCCAGACTGACCAAAATTTTTTAAATCTGTGTTGCAATCTCTGATTCTTCTTACCCAATTCTCCTTTCATCCCTCTTCTCCACCTGAGTCAGACCTGCATCACAATCTATAAGCTCTCCAGTCTTCCCCTGCTCCCACTTCTCCGTAACTAATATCCTTGTAGCGACTGCTTCCTGGTCACCTGAACTAACGCACATTTAAAATTTCACCTCTAACCTCTCCAATAAGCTCCCAGTTGCTCTCCTTGCCTGTATCTCAGAGGCACTCTGCCAAACATAATTTGAATGTATACTTCCTTCTGTAATAACTGTCAATGTCTCCCCATTACGTACAGGAAAACAAATCCTTTATCACAGCTTTGGGCCCTCCATACCTTGCTTTCCATACGTCTCGGCAGCTCAATATACTATACATAGTTTACTCACCATCCTCAAATAACCATGCATGCCCACACTTCCACCCTTCTGTTCATGCCATAACCTCAGCCCAAGCATTCACCCTATTTGTAGAACTGAGGTGGTATTCCGTATCTGAACCTACAGTCAGGGATCATATCTTTATCACCCTTTACGTCCTGACTCTTGCATTCTCAGTGCCTAAGCAGTATCTTATTTTCTATTGAAGTTTCTCAATAAATGAGGAGTGAAAGTAGATGGAGAAGGTCATAGATGTAGATTTGGGGACAAAAGCTTATAACCCGAGGATAACAAAGGGGACTAGGCTGGGAGATTTAGGGTATGAGCAAATGGCTCTATGTACCTTAACAGTCCTCAAAAGTAATGCCATATTTAAAACGTGGTAAAATTGATTTCATTTTTATAGCACTGAATATTTTTTGAAAGTTAGGTAAAATTCATTATCATTTATAATACTAAGTATATGCTAATTTACTTTCACAAAGATCATGGCATCTGGTACCATCACTTCATGGGAAATAGATGCGGAAAAGTAGAAACAGTGTCAGACTTTATTTTTTTGGGCTCCAAAATCACTGCAGATGGTGACTGCAGCCATGAAATTAAAAGATGCTTACTCCTTGGAAGAAAAGTTATGACCAACCTAGATAGTATATTCAAAAGCAGAGACATTACTTTGCCAACTAACGTCCATCTAGTCAAGGCTATGGTTTTTCCTGTGGTCATGTATGGATGTGAGAGTTGGACTGTGAAGAAGGCTGAGCACAGAAGAATTGATGCTTTTGACTGTGGAGTTGGAGAAGACTCTTGAGAGTCCCTTGGACTGCAAGGAGATCCAAACAGTCCATTCTGAAGGAGATCAACCCTGGGATTTCTTTGGAAGGAATGATGCTAAAGCTGAAGCTCCAGTACTCTGGCCACCTCATGCGAAGAGTTGACTCATTGGAAAAGACCCTGATGCTGGGAGGGATTGGGGGCAGGAGGAGAAGGGGATGACAGAGGATGAGATGGCTGGATGGCATCACGGACTCAATGGACGTGAGTCTGAGTGAACTCCGGGAGTTGGTGATGGACAGGGAGGCCTGGCATGCTGCGATTCATGGGGTCGCAAAGAGTCGTGGCGATTCATGGGGTCGCAAAGAGTCGGACACGACTGAGCGACTGAACGGAACGGAACGGAAATGCTAATTTAGATGAATGTGATAGTTTAGAAAATATGTTTGCAGAAGATCTTTAGGGCAGTGCAAAACCCTTTATGCTACTATAATGGTGTCTACATGTCAGTATACACTTGCTCAATTTCACAGAATGTACACCACCAAGAGGGAACGCTAATGTGAACCATGGACTCTGGGTGATGATGATGCATCTCTGTAGGTTCACTGGTTATAACAAATGTACCCTTCTGGTGAAAGATGTGAACAGTGAAGGAATCTCTGCATATGTGGAGGCAAGGGCTATATAGGACCTCTCTGTACTTTCTGCTCAGTGTTGCTGTGAACCTAAAACTGCTCTGAAAGTAAGTAAAAGTAAGTAAAGTCACTCAGTCGTGTCCGACTCTTTGTGACCCCATGGACTGCAGCCCACCAGGCTCCTCAGTCCATGAGATTCTCCAAGCAAGAATACTGGAGTGGGTTGCCATTTCCTTCTCCAGGGGATCTTCCCGACCCAGGGATTGAACCCGGGTCTCCCGCATTGGAGGCAGACACTTTAACCTCTGAGCCAGGAATGTCTATTTTTAAAAAAATTATGTCTATAATCTTATTTACACTCCTCCCCTCAAAGGGTAGAAACTAATTCCCCTTCCTTGAATTTGGACCAATCTTAATGACTTACTCTAATGAACAGAATACGATATAAATGATACTATAGGACTTTCAAGACGAGGTTATAAAAAGGATAGCTTCTGCCTGGCTTTCCTTCTCTCTTGAATCACTAGCTCTGCATGAATCCAGTTGCCATGCTGTGAAGACACTCACTCAAGCAGAATGTGGACTGACCTGTGTGAGGAGGCACCAGGGCCTCCCACTGACAGCCAGCACCAACTCGCCAGCCATGTGAATGAGCATCTTGGAACTGACTCCTCCTGCTCTGGTTGAGTATCCACCAGTGTGGGACCAAAACCTCATGAGTGACTCAGAGCCAGAACCCCCTGGTTTAGTTGCTTCTGGATTCCCGACCTCAGAATCTATGAGGATAATAAACGTTTGTTGTTGTTTTAAGCCAGTGTTTTGTAGTAATTTCTTATAAAGCAACAGATAAGGAATAGAGCAACTTTTCCAAAGAAGAACCAATACTTTAAAATATTGTTAAAAATTTTCATTTATATAAAATCTTTGATGATGCTGGACAAATTCCATGATCCTTTACCAAGATGAAGGGGGAAAAGTTGTTTTATATTTTAAGTTCTTTGCCTCAATCACATGACCTATTTGGTGCCTCATCACCTTATGTCAGCATGTTTGTATCTTTGTATGTCAAAAAATAAGAAAGTCCTGTGAAAGGATTCCAACCCAAAATGGAATCTAAGGATGTGAAAATGGAGAATCTCATATCTGCTCCATCGGAAGAATGGAACTTAAGGACTGAGAAACAGATTTCCTATAAATATCTGATTTCTACAAGGCTGGGACTTATCTCCAGACCAATGAACATCCACCAAAAATCTCTCCATAATCAAGCCAACAAACTTACTGTCTAGGTTGCAGCTGGATGGCCCTCTCTTTGTGCTCCCTTCCCATAAACACAACCTACCCTAGACCTTCATCTAACTTTGCAGCTTCTACAGCATGTATCTCCCAAACTGTAACTTCTCTGCTACTCCCATATAACTCAAATTTCTGGTCATTTGAGCTTGCTTACCTCTTTATTTAGGTTCTTTATTCAGTTTACCTCTTTATTTAGGTTGATAGTCCAAAACATGTTAATGCTTAAAATGATACTTTACAAAGAGTGAGATTTCTCACTGGGTGTTCTAATTCCAAAAGGAAGGGGGAAACACTGATTATAATTTATTTTAGAATTCATCTTTTAAATATGTTCATTCTTCCACTTCTATTGGGACACACCACCATATACGTATTTGTCTGACATTATCTGATACAATAAAAAGTGTCACTAGTCTTTGTGCTTGGTGTTTCCTGAGTGACAGGATTATCTTGTGTTATTCATAACAAGCCCTTCTGAGCTGAGCATACCTGGGTATCTGCTAACAGATGTAGTTCAGTTCAGTTCAGTCTCTCAGTTGTGTCCGACTCTTTGTGACCCCATGAATCACAGCACGCCAGGCTTCCCTGTCCATTACCAACACCCAGAGCTTGTTCAAATTCATGTCCATCAAGTTGGTGATGCCATCCAACCATTTCATCCTCTGTCATCCCCTTCTCCTCCCACCTTCAATCTTTCCCAGCATCAGAGTCTTTTCAAATGAGTCAGTTCTTCACATCAGGTAGCCAAAGTACTGGACTTTCAGCTTTAGCATCAGTCCTTCCAATGAACACCCAGGACTGATCTCCTTTAGGATGGACTGATTAGATCTCCTTGCAGTCCAAGGGACTCTCAAGAGTCTTCTCCAACACCACAGTTCAAAAGCATCAATTCTTCAGTGCTCAGCTTTCTTTAGAGTCCAACTCTTACATCCATACATGACTACTGGTAAAACCAAAGCTTTGACTAGATGGACCTTGGTTGGCAAAAAAATATCTCTGCTTTTTAATACACTATCTAGGTTGGTCACAGCTTTTCTTCCAAGGAGGAAACATCTTTTAATTTCATGGCTGCAGTCACCATCTGCAGTGATTTTGGAGCCCCAAAAGTAAAGTCTCTCACTGTTTCCATTGTTTCTCCATCTATTGCCATGAAGTGATGGGACTGGATGCCATGATCTTAGTTTTCTGAATGTTGAGTTTTAAGCCAACTTTTCACTCTCCTCTTTTACTTTCATGAAGAGGCTCTTTAGTTCTTTGCTTTCTGCTATAAGGGTGGTGTCATAGATGAGGGTGGGGTCCCTAAGTAGCCTCAGGATGGGGCTGGTCAGCAGAAAGACCAAGTGATTAGAAAGGTGGAACTCTCAGGGCCACCCATTGACCTCTAGAAGTAGGAAGGGCAGAGGGGCTGAAGAGTAAGCTCTATAAAAACAACAGATTTGATGAGCTTCTAGAATGGCTACTGCATTCCTGTGCTGGGAAAGGGATGCACCCCAGTCCCATGAGGACAAAAGCTCCTGTGCTTGGGACCCTTTCAGACCCCACAATATGTTGTTGTTGTTGTTTAGTCTCTAAGTCATGTCCAACCCCATGGACTGCAGCATGCCAGGCTTCCCTGTCCTTCACTATCTCCTGGAGTTTGCTCAGATTCATGTTCACTGAATTGGTGATGCTATCTAACCATCTCATCCTCTGCCATCCCCTGCTCCTTTTGCCTTTCCTATGTATCTCTTCATTTAGGTGTTCACCTGTATCCCTTATAACATCCTTCTAATAAACTGGTAAACATAAGGAAACATTTCTGTGTACTTCGTGGGCCACTCTAGCAAATTAATTGAACCAGAGGAAGGAATCCAACTTTAGCTCATTAATCAGTGCTGCAGTGGTAAAGAATCTGCCTGTCGATGCAGGAGACGCAAGAAACTCATTCAGTCCCTGGGTCAGAAAGATCCCCTGGAGGAGGAAATGGCGACCTGCTCCAATATTCTTGCCTGGAAAATTCCATGAACAGAGGAGCCTGGTGAGCTAAAGTTGATGGGGTTGCAAAGAGGTGGACACAACTGAGGGACTGAGCACAGCAGGTCAGAAGCACAGGTGACAATCCTGACTTGTGATTGACATCTGAAGTGGGGGCAGTCATGGGGGATTAATATGTGAAGTCTGATGCTTACGCAGGTAAATAGTGTCAGAAGTGATTTAAATTGTAGGATGTACCCTGAGAATTGAAATACTGCTTCGTGGTGTTGAAAGACATCCAAGAATCCCCCAAATCATCACTGTAATTATTCTATTAAAATGCCATCAAAGATGAGACTATAATAATACTCAAATAATTCTGTAATCATGCCTAGCATATTGAATTTTGCCATCTTATTTTTCTCACTGAAGGTGCTGCCTTTTTGAGTTTTCTCCTTCTTATAATAACATATTTACACACACAAAAAATACATAGTCAATATAAAGATATTGTCTTTGTTTCTATAGATAGAGGAGATATCTATAAAATATATATTTCAACTTTTTACACTGCTTTCAGAAATCCCAGTTTTTCTATGCAATTTCACATCATTTCTGTATATTTACAGCATTTTATTCATAGTTCTTATGACATCTTGGATATTTTAACTTTTGAACTCAAGTCACATTAAGGCGTAAGCCCATTGAAGATAGTGATTACGTTTATTCATACATTTATCCTCTCAATGCCTTGCCAATAGTAAATAGTTATAAACACTTACAATTTAGGCAATAGGTTGACTGTACAAGCTTTCAGTCAGATCAGTAGGTGTCTGCCCCATAAGAATTAATGACAAAAATCTAAGGACAACAGACTACTATCAGAGTCTAAACATACAAACAGACAATGGCCAGATCATATATAACTATAAAATTTTCATCTACCACTTGCAGCAACCTGGTCAGGAAACCAACCCCCTAATCCACAATAAACCATCCCTGAGCCAGCTTGCTACAGACTAGACTTGCAGAAAGCTGTCTTTTGCTATCTCCAGTGACAATGGCAGAAAATAAACAATAACTTCTCTAGCAATCGGCCCAAAAGAGCCAGGACTTGATTAATAACTGAAAACTTCAATAATCTTGGTCCCTGCTTCCAATCTAGAACCAACCAGACAAAGCTGAACAAATAGCCTTAAGCAATCACAATGAAAATCCTGCTTTAGATGGAAGAGTGCTTTTGTTGGCCTACCTACATCTTGCTCAGGCCAACAGGGTGCTCCTAAAGGCTTTCCTACTCCTTTGTAAAAAAAAAAAAAAGGCTGACTTCTATAGCAAGTTCAGAATAAACAGCCTTTGCTTTTCTCCTTTGGCTGGTCTTTGTTTATTTCCACAGTTGTATAAGAAGAATCCATCGGAATTATCCTAAAGATGAAATAATAATTCATATACGCTGGGATCTCAAGAAGCCAGAAATGGCCAAAGGAGAGATTTGTCACAGACTGCAGGCTGCACCTGACAACAGACTTAAGCCAGCTGAAAGATAACTGATATCCACAGCCAGGAGAACAGATGCCCTGTCAGTGTCCTTGGGGTCAGTTCAGAAGAGTGGGTCACCTGGGTGACAGAACTGCCACCTGCAGCTGCATTGCACAACACTGCACCCTTTGCTCACTGCCCTCCATTAACCATTCGTTAAAATCACTCTAAACAATATTGCTTGGAACATTAGGTTGTCACAAGTCCATCGAAAGTCTCATTCTGACAGCTCAGCTGCCCAGTTCAGGTCAAATAAGTTTAACATTTAAGGGTTTAGTGTCTCCTCTCTCTTCCTAATAAGCATGCTCATAGTAAGCAATGTGCAATTTTCTGTAAACTTGAAACCTTGCTGCTGTGAAGTTACGGGCTACTTCAGTCTGGTTCACCTGAGATGACTTCACTGAAAATACTACACAGAGAAACATATCTAGCTGAAAGTGAGTAGTGTGATTCATAAAGTATTTTAAATTTTATATTAATTGCAAAATAAATACATAGTTACTGTAGAAAATCTAGAAAAAACAGAAGAATAAAAAGAAATCTAAAATCATTCATAATAGCACCATCCGGACAAACAAATGTTTCCATTGACATAAATCCTAGTTTTTTTCCTTTGTGTATGCCAGTGGAGGGTAGGGGTTCACTTGAATGGGATGAACAAGTAGCTTTGTTTGTTTCTCTAAAGTGTAGCTACTGTGAAGATCAAGACTGAGATCAGGCATTCTTTCAAGGCACTTCCTTACATGTCCAAGGGGAGGTGGAACCTCCTGCATGACAGCCGAACCATCCGTGCTTCCCTGACTCTGTCAGCCCACTCTGTCCTGTACAGTCTGTTCCCTCTGGCTACAGCAGTCTCCCCTGGCCTCATCCAACAGAGCATTACTACTTATCCTTCAATACCCAGCTCTGACCCTGCACCTCTGTTACCCGCTTCCCTTGCCCTGGCAGTGGGCCTGAGTGTTCTCAGACCAGGGCTCTCAGCCAATGTGGCATTTCCACCAGGGCAGCTGGTGGAGTGATTCCAGTGTGTTGGGCTTGTGCACACCTGTAAACTGGATACTGAGGAAGCGTCAGGACAAGGCTTTTCTACTTTAGGGGACAATGAAGAGGCCTGGAGTGTGAACAGGGTCTTCACTATATGGGTTGAATTCTGCCTTCACTGCTTACCAGTGGTGACCTTGGGCATGATTTTTACCCTCTGTATGTCATGGTTTTTGTATTTATTTTGGGCCACGCCACACACATGTAGAATCCTAGTTCCCTGACCACAGATCCCTGCATTGGAAGCGAAGAGTCTTAACCATTGGACCACTAGGAAAGAACTGGTTTGTTCATTTTAAGTCAGAGTTGATAATGATAGTTTCATCATAGGGTTGTAATAAGGATTAAATTAATATATGAAAAACATTTTAAAAAGAGCCCAGTACATGCTAAGTACTACATAATGGTTTGAGACTATAGTTATAAATAAGAACCCAAGTATCTCCATACTGCTTACAGCTCTCACAATCTTCTTTTACTCAGCAATGAGGGATTTAAGACATGTACTAGCTCTTAGTTTTCTCTCTACTCAGTGAACATATATTTGGTCTATGATTCCTCTGATTATGGTAGAACACAAGCACTCAGCTTTCATGTGAAACCAAGTTTGGATCACGCTGCTCCACTAGTAAATGAAAATGCTTCTACTAGAGATTACCTGCACCAATTTGCTCTCCCCACATGGAATATATTCAATACTGTTGCAGAGTAAAACATTGATGCCTCTCTGATGCATTCTGCATCTCCATCTTTCCTATCCCCACTCCCAGCTCACTTCCAAGAAGCAAGCTTTGTTGGAGAGCCAATCTACTTTAGGGCAAGGGAGACTCCTGCCAGTGCAATATTTTCTGAATCACCTCAGTCTAACCAGATGGAAGCAGCCCCAAACTTCACAGAAGCTGGGTTTAAAGTTTACACATAAATTATAAATTACTTATCAGAAGTCTGCTTCCAAAGGAAGGGGGAGAAATGGAATCTCCCGAGATTCAAATTATTCAGCTGGAAACAAGCAGTGACACTACAGGAGGTTAGATAACTTGGACATGGTTCCTAGACTCTGATGTTCTTAAAGAACATTTTGCAGGATATAGTAAAAGGGCTGACCTAAACATTTTGTGACTTTGAAAGACTCAGGAAGAAATTTATTTGTTAAAATATTCACTGATGACTTGCTTTAAAAGCATATAACTATGCTAAACATCCAATGAATCAGGATTCTCACTTCCTAAAGTTGAAGTAGATAAAGTTCCAGCCATCCCCAGGTCTCAATCAGTTCAAGCGGACAAAATGTTCATATTTTCTTCTATGAACAAAGTCCCTTCCATCAGGGGAAATGGTTCAGATTTGACACCAATAAAGGGAGCAGCCCTCAGCACAGCCTGAATTATAGCATCAGTCAGCTGGGAGCTGGACCTGCTTCATAATTCAAGTTGTATACTTGAAAACAAAATAAAGCCTACTTTCCACATATCTTTTCTGTCCCCAGACCTAAAGCAAACCAATTGTCTTCTCTTCCTTTGACCTCAGAAGACATAGCAATTTTATGATTCAAAACCAGGAGAATACTTTCCTGTTTATTAAAAAAAAAAAAAAATTCAGCTCTGCCTCTCCACTTGAATTTTGTGTGTGTTGTGTGAATTCTTGCTCAGTCATAGATGTCAAATAATCTTGAGGCCATTAAAATATTTTTAAACATAAAATAAAATTCTAAGAGAGTCTAGGGTAAACTAAGGTTTCTTAAAAATCATTCAGACTTTAAAAGTACTGGTGGGCATAAATAAAATTTGGATCTGAGATGGAACAATTGGAAGCTGCTGTGATATAAATAACCTTGAGGTAGGAGGCCAGATGTCTGGGTCTCCCATTTTTGTCACTCCTCTATTTCAAGACTGTAGGCAGTTCTTCTTTCCCTTCTGAGTATTCCGATCTGCAGAGAAGTGAGGACATCTCCCAAGACAAAGGATGGGAGAATCATACCTGGACAGGTGCCTGGCGAGTTGGGAATCCTCCGCACTTGCTTGTGCACTGCCTTCCCCAGCCCCACCCCGCCCCCGCCCCAGGAAGTTTGCTGGCTCCTTGCGGAGCGCTGAGACAGAGAACTATTCCAGGGAGCCGAATATATTGCACCCTCTCCCGCCCCGTGCGGTACCCAGCGCTGTTTTATCTTAATAAACATTCTCCCTCCTGAGCAATCCTGACCTACAGATGGACTTTCAGAGACCACAGAAGACAAACAGGCCAGGGCAAATGGAGTCTCCCGGTTACTTACAGACAGGATCATCCATTTTCAAGGGTCTTTTCAGGCGGATGCTGGCAGGGATGGTCTTCTCGATCAGCTCATCAACGGTCTAAAATTAAAATGCAAGCTCGTGAACACTGAAGGCAGAGGAAAGTGCTTCTGAGCTAAAAGTCATCTCTGTATTTTGCATATACAAAGGCTTGTGGGGACTTCACTTAAATGGTCTAATTTTTAAAAAGAGTTTCTTTTTAAAAAGGACAACTTTAACAAACCAAAAATCACTGG